>NC_061165.1:1889807-1894807 GCF_022113875.1 Hydra vulgaris | reverse complement strand
CTCATAATCAATTTGCTTGGACTTACCACATTTTGCAAATGGCAATTATGATACAAATAGTTAAAAAGATACAATATTAATAATTACTAATAGTCACAAAAAGTTATAATAGAAGATATTTAAATACAAAATTTCCAATTAAATATATGATATTATATTCAACATATAATATATAAAGATTACATATAATATTTAAAAATACAGTTAAATAATCAGATATAATGCTAAAAAAAAAGTTTTTTTGTAAACAAAAATAAAAATTAATCCGTAAGATTTAAAACGTAAGTTTTTGTTTGACACTGAAATGAATTTAAAGATTTTGCCATATTTAAATTGTCTTTCAGAAAAAAGTTCCATAGCTTGGGACCTCAATAAGTTATTCTATATTCTGTGTATTTGTTTACTTTTTTAGGTAATTTATGTGTTACTTTGATTTATTCTTATGAAATACTTCTCATTTAAATTTTTATTAAATTTACTTATGAAGATTTTAGGAGTTAGATTATTGGTATATTTATACTTAAAGTTTAGGTGTTGGAAAATATTTATCTGATATATGTTCATCATTTTCATATCCATCATTAAAGGTTTAGTGTGCTCCCCCTTTTTTTGTTGTATATAATTCTACAAGCATGTTTTTGTAAGGAAAGACTTTTTTTACGTTTTGTTGGTGGACAACTTTCCCACGTAATATTTGCATAAGTAATGTAACAATGAATTAAGCTAAAGTATATAGGCTTTAGACTATGTGACTTTAAGTATGGGCGAGTTCGTTACATAATACTAATGGTTCTACTAATTTTTGATTGTATATATTTTATGTGTGGGAGCCATGATAAATGATCATCCACAATAACTCCTAAAAACTTTATAGTATCTTGTTTTTTAATTTATTTATAATTTATTATAAGTTTTGGCAGTTTTAGAGGAAGGTTTACTTCTTGTGTTTTTTTATGAAACAAGGTATATTGTGTTTTTTCAATGTTAAGAGAAAGTTTATTTGACCTGAACTAACCATTTACTATTTCTAATTCAATGTTCATGTCAGTAAGTTCTAAACTCTAAGATGAAACTCTAAAGAACAGCTCAAAATGTTTTAATAAATACCCATCAAAACATTTTTTGCTGGCAATATTTAAAAATTTGAAGTTTTAATAATTTAGAAAATATGAAGACAAGAATAAGTTATAAAGTGTTTTAGTATGGTCAAAAAACCTAGATAAATAAAAGTTTTCAAGGCATGTAAGAACAAATACAGTAAAAGGATTTAACAATACCAAGGGAATATTCAATGGATAAAGAGCTTTATTTGTTGGACAATAAGACAATAGCTCCGTTGAGCATTAATTATGATGAGCATCTTTTATATAAAAGGAAAAGAAATAAAATTTTGCAACGACATAGGAGTAGCTCATGTTGTTGCAATAAAACTTGACAACAGAGACAAGTAAAAGATTTTTAGAAGAGATCAATTGATTCAGGAAAAGAATAATGCTGTCTAAAATAAAGCCAATTCTAAATTATAAAAATCTATATTTGACTTCTATGACAGGCTAGTATTTAATAAGCTAATGCAAGAAGGTATAAAGATGAGGACTCAGTGAGGGGGTTATTATATATTAATATAAGAATATAAATGATATTGCAATATTCCGATAGTTTTTAGTATATATTACATTCCGATAGCTTCTGTTGTATTTTCCAAATTATATTCCAAAGTTTTATTGAAGTTAAATTTCACAAGCCACTGCAAACAATTAGAGAAAAGAGGTCAAAAAATAGGCTGACTGCCTGTACTAAGAGGATAAAAGAAGAATTTTTATCAAGACGAAAATGTTAATTTGAGTGACTACCTTATAGAAAGTCTTGAAATAAATCTTAATTAGCTTTAAGGTAATAATAAGGGATGCAATGAAAGGAATCTTGATAAGAAAAATGTTTTATAGAGATCAATGCTTCGTTGAAATAACCTAATTGAGAACAAAGAAAAACTGATTATAAACTAGGGTCAGTGACTAGACGCATAACTAAGAGTCAATGTAATTATTTACGGTTGTCTGGATTCATAACATCATTATATAACCAAGATGCTGCAAAATACAGAAGTTATGAGATTTAGTGTTGACAGGGTCAGTGGTGTTAGAACTAAGGTATTTAGTGAAATAAGCATTAAGGTAACCAATAACAGTTTTACGGACAGAGAGATAAAAAGAAAAAGATTTGATCACTTTGATCAGAAATTATACTTGAGCACATACTTGAAAAGAGGGAGAAAGAAAAAGTGCAAAATAAAGAGGGTTAATTAAAATGATGCTAAGCCGAACCACATAAAAGAATGGTCGGATGATACAAACCTAATTTTTTCAATTAATTAAAGAATTTTTGAGTAGCTAAAGACCCATACCAAGCAATAATATTGGAGTCTTTGCAATTCAATAGATAATATTTACCAATACTGAGATAAAAAAACATTTTATTTTAAATTAACCTCATGAAGAGCAAGCAAGCCTGTCAATTTTTTCAAGTCATAAGGATAAATTAATTAAAAGTTAATTTTTAAAGACCACAAATATTCGTAAAAAATTTATAAAAAAAGTTGATTGTTTTTTATGTTTAATGTTTTGAATCATTTTTGCCATTATATAAGTCATAGTAAACTAGAATCATAAATAGATCAAGCAATACATCCTAAGCAAGGAGAGTTATTACACAGCTGCTTATGGATTTAACCTCTCTCGTAGTTATCAAAAAGTTTTGTAAAAGTTACTGCTAACAGGTCTCATAACCAATAAAGTGAGTGTCAGTGCTCTACTTTCTTTAGGAAATAACAGGTAGAGTTGCATTGCCACTATTAAAGAGAAACATCCAAAAAGTTTTGATAAGAAATAAGAAGATCTAGCAATCATTTTCCTAGAAAGAAACAATGTAACACAAGTTAACATTTACACAAGCCTAGTAGATAAAGCAAGGGTGCATGACTGGTGAACTGAATTATTCTGTTTAATTAAAAACATTTTTACATTTTAAGTTTTAAATTTATTATCAATAGTTATCATTAAAATGAAAAAAGAGGAGTTAATTAGAGACAAAATGTGGAGTTCTTTACTTTACATGGCTGGTAATATTCCAAACTAATTTTTGCACGAGGATTTGGCATATCAGAGTACTGTGTGCAAGAAACAATGAAAAAAAAAAAAAAAGAATTTTCATGCCTTAAACAATATAGAAGACCTTGTTTTACCACAAAAAAGGAGAACGCGTAGCTATTTATGAGTTCTATGTTAAATAGTCAACAGACTGCACCAGAATACCTATTGATTTCAATACCAGTTTCACTGATTCACCAGAACACCTATTGATTTCAATACCAGTTTCACTGAGCGCTACAACCGTTTACTGACTTTTGCTACATGTTAGTCTCAGAGGTTGTATTGCGATAATAAAATCACATCTGACCAAAGTTTATCAACAGAAACAATTAAATAGGGCCAAAGAATACATAGATTGGACACCTGATGACTAATATAACTTTATTTGGTTGATCTATAAATGAAATTTTAGCAACAAACCTTGCTCCTTTGTTCGCCATTGATCTAAAGAATGGATACTGCCTGGTTTCATACTGCAAATGATAAAACATATAGGTGGTAGCATTGCTGGTTAAAGTTGCTTTGGTTGGTCGGAAAATTTGGAAAAAACAAGTGACCGGTCGGAAAACTTGGAAAAAATATTTTAAAAAATGACAATGTTGGTCTATTTGCATCCTTTGGAATTACAAGTTTTAGATTATAAAATATTTTAGTGAGTAACTCGTTTTCGAACAAGACAATGATCCAAAACATTTAGCAAATGTCGTGAAGGATTATTTACAAAAAAAATCTTTACTCTAAGGCCGGAGTACTAACGTTTTTACTACTTTAGGATTATCTAGACATGGAAGTGCAAAAAAACCTCCAAAGAATTAATTTAGAATAATTTGAATGCTATTGAGGTAAATATTGAAAACTGCTGTGTAATAGATTACCGAGTATTTTTCAAGTCTATCCATTAATTCTTGAAGTGGTCGTATTGATGAAAATGCAATTTCATTTCAAGAACTTAATTTTAATTAGTATTAGGTTTTTATGGAAAGTGAGTAAATTATAAAACAACATTAGGCGTATATTAGGGTGCGTTGGAAAACAGAAACTTTTCAAAACTGTCTCGTAATAGCACTAAATATATGTAACATGTTTGGAATAAAAAATGTTTGGAATAAAAAATATATTATTTAAAAATATTTTTAAGTCAATTGACCATTTGCAGGGTCCCTAATATTTTTGAAAAAAAAAAGTTTTACAAAAGTAGGTCACCTGGTACTCAAAAGAAGCGAAATTTTATAAAACGTTTGAAAGTATTTGTTTTATGTAAAAATTATTATTTTGAATTTTATTGCATAATAACTATGGTTTTTTATTATGATATAAAAATAGTGCATTTTTACAAGTTTTTCAATAATATTGTTTTCTATATGTTTTTTAATTAAACAATTATTATATTTGAACTTTTTTAAAAATTACAATTTTTTTTTTTTAAATTACAATTTTTTTTAGGTTTTATTCTTCCGAATAAAACCTAAAAAACTTTTGAATAATGAAAGCGCTGTAATAAAGCTTATCAATGCTGATTTTCATAGTTAAAAAATAAAACGGTCTCAAAAATTGTTTCGAAAATCAAGAGGAGAAGAAAATTCAGTATAAGTGTTATAAAGGCTACTGCTTCTTTGTAACAAATCTGCATTGTAGTAAACACAAAAAAACTGGGACTAGTTTGCATATTCAGTTGGTGCAATGCTTATGGTATGTTTAAAAAGTATCAATTGACTTGAAGAGTTATCCAATTGATTTTAAAAAAGAAGAGGTAGGATCAACACAAGATGGAGCAATCAACTAAAAATGTTTAAAAATTGTCAAGATTAATGATTTACATTATTTAATATTGGCATTCACTTAGGAATAACT
>NC_061165.1:1878203-1888808 GCF_022113875.1 Hydra vulgaris | reverse complement strand
ATATATATATATATATATATATATATATATATATATATATATATATATATATATATATATATATATATATATATATATATATATATAATATATATATATATATATATATATATATATATATATATATTATATATATATATATATATATATATATTATATATATATATATTTATATATATATATATTATATATATATATTATATATATATATATATATATATATATATATATAATATATATACTATATATATATATTATATATATATATATACAAGTATATATACATATATATATATATATATATATATATATATATATATCTATATATATATATATATATATATATGTATGTATATATATATATGTGTATTATAATAATATATATATATATGTAAAATATATTAACATATATATATATATATATATATAAAATATATATATATATATATATAAAATATATATATATATATATATATATATATATATATATATATATGTATATATATATATATATATATATATATATATATATATATATATATATATATATATATATATATATATATATATATATATATATATATAACCTGGCCTTATCCATTAAATTGTACCAGATCTTGGATATAAATTCGTTATATAATATCTAAAATATATGATCATCTAATTTTAAAATGAAGTTTTGTTTTAGTTTTTTTAGATCATATTAACCATGAGCGAGAAATTATTCTAACACAAGGCTTAGTTCTTGGAACGCTTGGTGTTTTAAAAAAAGAATATACTATTTCATTTAATTTGAAGCCAATGAGCTACTCCAAAGGTGCAAAAAATGTTCTTTATTTAACCTTGACTGTTAACAGTGAAGTGTACGTGGATAGAAACCCAGGCGTTTGGTTTCATGAAGATGGTTCCGGTAGACTTGTTATTTATGCTGCTGTTAGTGGTAATAATAACTCTTCTATTATAACTGATTCACTTACCTTAGGCTTGTGGTCTAATGTTAAAATTTGTCAATTCTTACTATATGGAAAACATTGGTTTTCTGTTGATATTAACGGTATCAATGTTTATCGAGGAGAAAATTGTTTTGCTGCTGATTTCAAAGACATGAAAGTTTATGTCTCAAGTCTCTGGAATAATTCACAAAACGGATCACTATCTGACTTTTTAATTATCAATGGTAAAGCTGGTAAGACATTGTTTTAAAAAAAGTTTTGAATTGTTTTAACAGTTATTGTTTGTTTTTTTTTCTGATTTTTAAATTCTTTTTTTATCTTCTTTTTCTAACCATACCTCTTCATAAAAATTACATAATCGCTTTTGTTCATTCTCTCTTGTATCATCTTATTTGCTGATTCTTTCTTTATTTTATTGAATTTGTTTTTTGTTTTACGTATTTATTTTTATATTTTATTATCGATTATATTTTTAAATTTTTTTCCTTTATTTTAATTTATTTCGTTACAATACCTTAAATATAAATATATATATATATTATATATATAATATATATATATATATATTATATATATATATATATATATATATATAATATATATATATATATATATATATTAGTTTATAATTGCTCTATTAATTTATCAACTAATTTGTTATTTTCTTTATCAACTAATTTATCAACTAAAATAATTTATCAAACTAATTTGTTCTGTTCTTTTAAGAACATTGAGCACTCTATTTTGTAGAATACATTTTTTTAAAATTGTTTAAATATATATATATATATATATATATATATATATAATATATATATATATATATATATATGTATATATATATGCTATAATTGCTATAATTGCTATATTTAACATGTAATGAGTTTTAAGATGATTATAAGATGTTTGCTTCTTATATAGTCTTGTTTTTATCATGGTTCGATAGATTTTCTGTTTTAAATATTTTTTACAATTTAAAAAACTGTAATAAAAGTTCATAGTCAAGTGTATATGCTAACACTTCATATATAAGTATATATGCTAGTGTATATGCTAGTGTATATCAAGTGTATATGCTAACACTTCATATATAAGTGTATATGCTAACAATTCATTTTTTATGCACAGATCTTATTCACTAATAAAAAAAAATTTCTTTTCCCATTGTATTTATTTAATATTGACATTGCTTTTTTTTTATTCAGAATATATTGTTGAAAGTATTAACACATCATTAGTAAAGAAAAGGGTTGTGGCTGAGATATCAAAGTTAGATAAAGAATATTTGTTTTCCTTTAATTTTTATCCAATCGCATTTAAATCTGGACTGCATAGCATTATTTATTTCAATATTGCAGCTAATGTTATTAATAATGGAAATGATATTGTTCTTGGCATATGGTTGGATGAGTACGGTAGAGGAAGACTTAAAATTTTGGCTTTAATTAACAGAAATTTAACTTCATTTTATTACCCAATAAAGTTAAATATGTGGTCGATTATTGAATTGTGTCAAAGTTTCAATGGTTTATTTTATTTATACACAATCAGAATAAATGGAAAAGTTGTCTTTTCAAATATTAACAATCAAGTTCAAAGTTTAGATAATATTAAAGTATATGCTTCAAATCCGTTTGACAATGCCCAATATGGCCTAATAAAAAGTTTTTTTCTTGTAAATGGCAATTTGCGTAAGTCGTTGTGATTTTATTTTTCAAAAGAAATCAAAAATTTTGAAGAATTTAGTAATTTATATATATTTTGTTAGCAAAAATTAGTTTTTCGATTTCTATGTTTTTCTAAATTTGTTTCTTTGCTCATACAATATTCATATGAGTAATAAACTACTTTATATTAGTAATAAATTAGTATATAATAGTAATAAATTAGTATATATTAGTAATTGATTAGTATGTATTAGTAATAAATCAGTATACATTAGTAATAAATTAGCATATACTAATGATAAATTAGTATATATTAATAATAAATTAGTATTTATTAGTATTAAATCAGAATATAATAATATAAATTAGTATATATTAGTCATAAAGTAGTATATATATGTAATAAAGATTATAAGTTAATTTTTTAAAGTTTTTAAATTAGTTTATCTTTAATAAGCTTATCTATTTCAATAGCTTTCTTATTTAATTTAGATAATGAAATGGAATCTGTCTATATTCCTAACAAAGGTATTTTTATATTATTTTAAGAAAAAAAACATGTTCTAAAAAATTTAATTCGGTAAATTTACAGCTAGAGTAGTTTTAAGAAGTAAAAGACAGTGCCTTTTGTTGTTAAATCTATACGATTTAAATCTATTATTTAATATGATACAAAAGTAAGTGGTTTTTAATTTATATTTTTTTTATGCTAAAATTGTTTTTTTTTTTTGTTGTTTTTAATACATTTTTAATTATTTAAAATACAAAATATATATATATATATATATATATATATATATATATATATATATATATATATATATATATTATATATAATATATATATCACAGGTCAGAAATTAACCTTTTATGTTTGATTTCGGAACACCCCAAATATTTTTATAGATTCTATTTAAGAAATGTTTAGGTTACACAAAACTATAAAAATTAAAATCCTGCAGGTGGCACATTTTTAGAAAAGGCATTTAAAGGGGATGGGCCTATGAAATTATCATGTTCAAATGAAGAAACTTTCAGAAACGCTGCAAACCTTAAATTTTTAGATACTAATACCAATATCAAAAAATGATGTGCCAAAAAAATATATATTTGAGAAACATAGAAAATACAACGATTTCGGGGCACCAAATTCAAATATGGCAAATAAACAAATTTAACAATTTTTTTGTACAATCTTATAGTAAATGAAATTTTATTCTAAGAATTCAAAATTTAAAAAGATATACCTTGCAGTTCAAAAGTTATGACCAAAAAATGTTATATTCCCCCTTCCCCTTCCTAAAAAATGAGTATGTTTTGTATTTTAAATGACCATAACTTCTAAAGAACAAGATTTTTTTAAGAAACTTAAAATTTCATAATGAATTTCGATTCAGTTCAAGAATTTGACAAAAATGTCTCACTCTCAATCAGAGCAAGTGGCCTCAAATTTTGGGGTTTTTTGTTCTCAAACTTTAATCACAGTTATTTTTCGGACACACTTATCTTTATATAACAATATAATACCATATGATTATATGTTTTTGTATACAAAAGATTTAAGTCTTTAAAATGCCTGAATATCATAAGCCCTTTTATTGTTAACAAATATTTTTTCTTTAGCTTCACTTTTTTGGACACATTTGTCTCTTTGACACAAGTACTTTTATATAATAGAGTATAGTATATGGTATAAATTTAGCTTAACTTCATTAAATACCATTTATTAGTTTTTTATAGTTATTTATAGGAAATAATGATTAATTAGAATTGAACAAAGTTTGCAATTGCTAATTAAATTTTTGTTTGATTAAAGTTTTAAATAAATTTTCTCTAGAACTAATAAATTTACAGATAGAGTTTATAATTCCTTATTTAAAGAGGATGGAGGTTTTTAAGAGGATGGAGGTTGATTTCCTCTTTGATTTTAAGAGGATGGAGGTTTAAGTTTAAAAGATCTCATGATTTGAACAGATTTTTGTTCTGTGCTTGTTACTTTACTAAAAACACTAAGTGTATTCTAGTTACAGAAAGTTTGAAAAAGCTCGTTGTAAAGCATTGTCATGATAAATATAATATTAAGGTTATGAAGTATCCAGCTGGACTATGCCTTTCGTGTAAAAGAAATATGTACCTGCTTAAAGCTGGAAAACCTCTTTTAACATCAGTTAAACGGAAATGGAATAAAGAATCTTTAAGCAATTTCTACTGCAGTAGGAGCTGCAAAAAATTGAAAAGTTTGCAAAATGGCAACTACTAAAATCTTAGGTTCTATATTACACTTTTTTTTTAATTAGTTTGAATTAAATTCATCAAATAATTCTCTAAGTAAAAATAGACAAATAAAACAGAAAGAAAATAATTTCAGTAAAAGTTGGTGATTGCAAGAGTTCAACTGCTGGTTGCTTTAAAGTTTGTCAAAAATATTTTCAAGTTATTGGTAAAGGTATGCATCATAAATGATACCCTGGAAAGGAATCAAAGAATCTGGCAACTTATTTTTTAAATAAAGATATTAAAGTATAATATTTATAAAATTTATTTCTTTAAAAATAATACTATTATTTAAAATCTGCATGTTTCTAGTATATATCTCATTTGTAAAACCAATTTTCACTTTTCTATTGTTTAAGTTCAAGGCCAAGTAATGACCAATATTTTGAAAGATATATATTTAAACAATGATATGGAAAAGGGTGAAGAAATGCTGTTTTCCACTAGTATGTTATAGATGTTGCTTTCTTTGTATATGTTTGTAAAATTTTGAGTTTTTCTAAACATTTTTGTCAATAACATGGGTGGTTCCAAATTCCCCATAACTCTAGGTCAAACTAGTATGAAACAGACAGAAATACCGTTTTATTTATTTTTTCCCTGTCACACCAGTTGTTCCTGGTGTGACGGGGATGCTGTTCTGAAATCTGGTAATCTCAGAAGTTTTGGAGACCTAGATAACTGTCTCCTTCAGTATGCTGATGCAGGTTTTCCTGAGAAACAAATGATGAATTTTATGGTTATTATTATTTTTTTAATATATTTGTATTCTAATGAAGAGCTTTTTATACAAAACTTAATATTGAGTTTCATTTATTTTCACTTAGAATGTTGTGAAGGCTTGTCTCATAAAGGAAGATGATCCTGAGAAGCTAGTCTAAACTTTACTAGAACTTCATCTTCTCATGGGTTTGGTAAATCACATTTGTAATTATATTATACCCCTCTGGGCAGGTTTTAAAAAATGGGTTAATAGCCTTGGTGTTATACGGAAAGGTTATCATGGAGGTACATATGATGGTAATGTTTCAAGAGCAATATTGAAAAGTGTAGACAGTCTTACATTAGTAATTCCGATAGAGCTATTCCCTTTAATTAATACATTAAGGAAGTATGACAAAGTTGTGACTGGTACATTTAGTGAACCACTAGATCCACAATATCACAAGCTTATCCAAGACTTTACAGATGTTTTTGAACATTCTCAAACATACTGTTCAGAACTAATTATGATGTAAACTTATAATGTTTTAAAACTTCTTTTAAATATTTCCTTTATATACACTTATATATTTAGTTGAATAAAAGCCTCAGTGTGACATGGAAAGTACATGCAATATGTTCAGCTGCTCTCTGTCAAGATATAATGAACAATCAACAGAAACCTCACACCAAAAAATGAAGCCTGTTGTAAATAGATTTAATGTATCTGTCCTTAGCCCAATGCACGGTAAAAGAACTAAACAAATTGCTGAAACTTTTTCCAGCATGAACATGTAGTTATTAAGCTATATTTTATTAAATTCTCTTTAGTGAAGCTTAATAAAAAATCTTTATTAACAATGAAGGGGCTTATGATAATCAGGCATTTTGAAGACTAAAATCTTTTGCATACAAATTCATATAATCATATGGTATCATATGGTTATAAAAAGATAAATGTGTCCAACAAAAAACTGTGATTAAAGTTTGAGAACAAAAACAAAGCCAAATTTTGACGCCACCTGCTTTGATTGAGAGGGGGACTTGTGCATTTGACAAATATTTTTCTAATTTCTTAAACCAAATCAAAATTCATTATAAAATTTTAAGTTTCTTAAAAAAATCTGATGTACTTTAGAGACTATGGTCATGTAAAATACAAAACTTTCTCATTTTTTTGGAAGAATGAGGGGCAATATAACTTTTTTTGGTCATAACTTTTGAACTGCAATGTATATCTTTTTAAATTTTGAATTCTTTGAATAAAATTTCATTCACTATAACATTGTACAAAACTAATTGTTAATTTTGTTTATTTGCCATATTTGGGGAAGGTGTCCCGAAATCGTTGTATTTTCTATGTTCCCGAAATTTTTTTTTTTTTTTTTTGGCAGATCATCATTATTTGATATTGGTATTAATATGTAAAAGGTTTGCAACGTTTCTATGAGGTTTTTTCATTTAAACATGATATTTTCATAGGGGGCGGCCCTTTAAATGCCTTTTCTAAAAATGTGCCACCTGCAGGATTTTAATTTTTATAGTTTTGTGTAACCTAAACGTTTCTTAAATTGAATCTATAAAAATATATGGGATGTTCTAAAATAAAACCTTAAAGGTCAATTTCTGACCTGTGATATATTGTTTGTTGTTAAATAATAAAAGAACGCGGGGACTCGTAAAAGACCAATGGTCTTGTAGTCAAGTACCACCTAAAAATGTTAGTGTTAAAATTTATAAAATATTTACTAGAGAAAAATTAAGTTAGCAAAGTAGAAAAATAAAATATTCCGTTACAAATATAAGATATATTACTATATATTACAGTTGTTAATGATAGATATATAATTTTTATAGATTCATATTTAAATAGAGGACAAAAAGGAAGATCACGAAAAAACATCAAAAGTATATTGTATTTCGATTGTAAAAATGAGTTCTTTAAGCTTTCGTTTAAAAGAAAAGTTGTTACTTTGATCAGTAAAATCCTCAGTTAAACTTTTTAAAACTATTTTATTTCACAAGAATGGTCCACTATAGTCAATGCCAAATTTAAAAAAATATGTTTTAAAAATGGGCTACTTAATAATATTATCATTGCGTCAAATGTATTTATTTTAATCTTTTGATGAATTATGAACAAATTATGAAAAGAAATCGGGGATGAATTGGTTTTACGTTTACACATAAAATAAACAATATTAAAAATATTAAGCTCATATTTATTAAAAACTTCCATTTCAAGTAATAGAGGCTTGGCATGAGTATAACGGTCTTTAAATGAAAAATATCTATATACAAATCCGTATTTTTATATATTTTTTAAATTTAATTTTGTTATTATTTAAAAATGAATTTAAAAGTTTGCTGTAAAGCTATAGTTTAAAAGTTGATAAGCTGATTTGAAATGATTGTTTTTTTTAGTTTACTTAGATCATATCAATCATGGACAAGAAATTTTTCTAACGCAAGGTTTATATATTGGAACACTAAGAATTTTAAGAAAAGAATACACTATTTCATTTAATTTGAAGCCAATGAGTTACTCCAAAGGTGTAAAAAGTGTTTTTCACTTGACCTCGGATGATGCTAATAATCTTTACGGTAGTAAAGGTCTTGTTATTTTGTTTCATGAAGATGGTTCTGGAAGACTTGTAATTAATGCTGCTATAAGTGGTAATAGTAGTTACACTGTTATAACAAATCCACTTAGCTTGTGGGTATGGTCTAATATAAAAATATGTCAATGGTCACTGTATGGTAAATATTCATTTACTATTGATATAAATGGTGTCAATATTCATCAAACTGAAAATTTGTTGGCTGTTGACTTTAACAGGATGAAAGTTTATGTCTCTGATATCTGGGATGAGGCACAAAATGGAACAATATCTGACATTCTAGTTGTTAATAGAAAAGCTGGTAAAAGTTTTTTTTTTAAATGTTGTTATTATTAAATTGTTTTTAACTTGTATATATGCATCTTTGTTTGGTATTTTACAAATGCAACTATTAAGTTGAATTTATTTTTTAAATTTATTTAAGTTTTTTTTTTTTGTTTTTTCTTTAATATATATTTAATTTTAATTCCTTTGTTTATAGAATACATTGTTAAAAGTATTAACACGCCATTGGTAAAAGGAAAATTTCTTGCTCAGATACCAAAGTTAGATAAAGAATATTTAGTGTCTATTGATCTTAATCCAATAATCTTCCAGTATGGACTACATAATGTTATTTATTTCGTTGTTGAGTCCAATGCTTTTAACAACAGAAGTGAAATTCTTGGCATTTGGTTAGATGAAAATGGTAAAGAAAGACTTAAAATAGTGGCTTTAATTAACAAAAACCTAACTTCATTTTATTATCCAATAGAGATAAATATGTGGTCAAAAATTGAATTGTCTCAAGGATTTAATGGGTTTTTCTATTTGTACACAATTAGAATGAATGGAAAACTTGTATTTTCTAGTATTAACAATCATGTTCAAAGTTTTGATATTGTTAAAGTGTACGCATCAAATTCATGGGACAATGTTCAAAAAGCTATAATAAAAAATTTTTTTGTCATTAATGGCAATTTGTGTAAGTACTTTTATTTTTTTTGAAGGCATTTTTTTTTTCGAATATTATTATTTAGTTTTATTTATTGTTATTTTCTTTTATTTCTATATTTTATGTATTGAAATTTATTTTATGTTTTGCAAGTAATTTATGATGATTTTGACTATAACTATATTAATATATATATTTTTTTAATTAGATGATGCTGCTGATTTTATTGCTATTCATCCAAAAGGTAATTAAAAGATTATATACTATTAGAACTTGTGCTGGTGTTTTGGCTGCATGAATATACATAAATGTTTTATACTGATATCCATAATGATGTAAAATACAAACTATTCCGCTGTAATATATATATATATATATATATATATATATATATATATATATATATATATATATATATATATATATATATATATATTATATATATACATATATATATATATGTATATATATATATATATATATATATATATATATATATATATATATATATATATATATATATATATATATATATATATATATATATATATATATATATATATATATATATATATATGTATGTAAATATATATATATATATATATATATATATATATATATATATATATATATATATATATATATATGTATATATATATATATATATATATATATATATATATATATATATATATATATACATATATATATATATATATATATATATATATATATATATATTATATATATATATATATACATATATATATATATATATTATTATTATTATTATTATTATTATTATTATTATTATTATTGAGTTGTGTTGTATTCTGTTGGATTTAATACAGCTCTTTGTCGGTTTAAGAGTGATCGATATATTTAAAATAGATCAAAATATATTAAATATTTAAATGAAAAAAATACGACTTTTTTTATGGGACTTCAAGTTTCATGCCATTCTGCAATCATTCAGCCATATGTTTAAAAATCATTAAAATAAAAACCGTTATAAAAATACAAAATTGCGTTGCAACGAGATCAAACGTCAGTTTTCACACTAAACGGGAATTTATTTAACCGGTGTCGAAATTCGATAGCAAAAACTTTTTTCTGTGCCTACATTCTGAAACCAATTCACTTTTTTTATTTAACAAATGTTCTTTATTGTATGTTGAAATAAAATATTTCTCATTTATGCAAAGATTACATCTTTTTGAGGATGGGTTATAGTTGGATGGGTTGACATTTTTTAACAATACTCCACTTGATTATTGGTTTAATGCCTGCTTCCTTAAGTTTCCAGATCTCTTTAGAAAGTTCAGTGTCATTTTTATACCTGACCAAGTTGAATGATTTTATGTGGTTTGCAAACCTGATCTTGAAGGAGTTTTCGGTAATACCAATATAAGATTTCTTAGCGTGGTTGACGTTCGCTGGTGTTACGGTAGCTTT
>NC_061165.1:1590703-1873203 GCF_022113875.1 Hydra vulgaris | reverse complement strand
CTCACTTCTTCATTTCGGCTTTTTTTTATTAAACCTCAAGTTACCAATAAATCTCCAACTATAATTTTTTTGTATTAAAAAAATTTTTCAATAAAGTTTTTCTGAGTTTAAATTAATGACTTCTACTGACTGCTTTTATCAAATGATTATAATGAATGAACGAAATAAGTTACTCTTTTGTTAGAGGCGGTTTATTTAATTAATCAAGTCTCGAATGATCAAGCAATCTTTATAAGTTTTGTGCATAAATTTCAAATGGATTATAGTTAAATCTATTTTAATATAAATTATGCCTCAAAACAATTTGCATGCAAAGAAAAAAAAAACTATACACCGATGAGCAAGTTGCACTTGCAGTTGTTTATGTTCAAAGTGGTGAATTTTCACATAACAAGTCTGCTAAATCGTTCAGTATACCAGTAGCAACTCTTTGCAGGCGTGTTCACCGCATAGGTGAAACAATAGGCAGTGGTTCAAGCACAAGATTGTCAAAACAACTTGAACCAGTTCTGGTAGATATGCTCATCTAATTATGCAATTAGGTAGGCTTTGGTAAAACTTACAATAACATCAACTTTTTGGAACTTCACGGTTGATCTCATTTTTTTCTTAGTGGTACACCAGGAAGAGATTGCTTTAACCTTTTCATAAACCGGTGGAGTCATAGGTTGAGAATCATAAGCATTATTTCATCACTCAGACCCGCTTATTGCACATAACAAATAGTAGCAAATTATTTCAACACACTACAAAGAGAATTCATTTTAGCAGGCATCATCGAAAACACTCCATGTTGTTTGTGGAATTTTAATGAAATTGGCTTCTCCTGTGATCAAGGTAAGCAAAATATAGTTTGTCGGCGTGGTGCAAAGTGAGTATTGAAATTGGTTGGCTTCAATGAAAAAATATACTTGGAAATTGCAATAATCCTACTGGTAATTGTCGTGCTCCATGCATTATTTTTAAATCAAAAAAACGTTTGCACAGAGAATGGTGTTTAAGTGGTCTAGATGATGCCATTTATGCTATATCTCCATCCGTATTGATGGAAGATGAGCAATTTGTGCAGTAACTTACTAACATGTATGTTTCTGTTATTAAAAAAATTCCAGTTAATTAGATCAATTTGTATTTATCTAGTTATATTTATCTAATTTTACATTAACATATATTAATCTAATGATAGTTATCTAATTTTAAGTATTTATATTTTAGTCGTAGATGAACAGGTGACACATATCACTTATCGGGTCGTACTTATTTGCATCAAAAATAATAACTTATTAATTTGCTTACCAGCTCACTCTTCACATATCCTGCTGCCACTAAAAGTCAGTGTTTATTGCCGTGTCAAAAGAATTTGGTGCAAATTACTTTGTCTCTACAGTTTTATGGGGAGACAGAGTTCAGCAACTTATCAAAAAATTGTTTTTGTCACCTTCAAAAAAAACTTTTCAGCTCTGGTGAAGTTTGTACACATACCCAAATAGTGACTGGGTTTCAGAATACTGACTCGTTTCCACTCAACATTAATAAAACTGATCAGTCAAAGTTGCAATTTGCTAATATGTTTAAAATACCGTTATCTGAACCTGAGCCTTAATTATTTCAACAACTAGCATCTATGATAGTACCATCACCAATACTAGCACCACAAACTACACTACCTCAGCCACTGCCCTCTGAATCTATACCAATATCTAGCACCAGCATATATCACATAGCATCAGCTTAAAAGTCATCTTAAAAGTCACCTAGTCTGCAAACAACCTCCAATATTGTAGTAACTCTGGCTATTCAAAGGAAAATTTAAAAAGAGGTTGAAAAACAAATGCAATCAGCCCAATCAATTGTAGCAGCTTTGCAACTAATGTTTGGTATCTAACAAGTTAACAAATAAAAAGAAAAATGTAGATGTGCCAAGATTCGAAGGGGATTGTATCAACAAACCTAAATTACTTGAAATGTTGAAAGATGCTGAAAGCAAAAAAGCAGCAAAGTAAGCTAAAAAACAACGTAAGCTTAGCTCTAATTGCGAACAGAAAATAAACCAAGCAACATGTCCAACGAATATTTTAGCTGTAAATCAATTTAAGTGTAAAAAGTGCCAAAAAGTTTTTGGCGAAGCTTCAGCAAGTCAAATAATGGAATGGTGCCTGTGTCAAAGATCAAGCTACAAGGTTTGGCTATGTCAAATATGCATACCAAAGCATACGTAAAAGGCGCTGTGTTATATTGCACTAAAAAGTGCCACACAACTGAAAACTCAACATAATCTCTAGTACCTCTAAATGACTCAACGTCATCAGAAGAATAAAAAAGTTTATTTTATTTGATTGATTTTTTAATTGTTAATATTGATTGTATTTTTAATTGTTATTATTGATTGGTTTTTATTTTTTTAATAAAGTGTTGTTTTAATTATACATATATTTGAGAATTTCATTATCCCTGAAAGTCAGTGTAAGATGGAATAAATTTTTTTTAATCAAATAAAGTTTCATAAAAAACTTAAAAAAAAATGTTTGATTTTTATATATTTAAATACAGCTCAATATTCTCTACTAGGTTAAAAAAAAATTAAAAAAAATTTTCTGTAAAAAAATAAATAAAATAACTATTCCATTTAACCTCAATTTACTATATACATTTTTTAGAAATTAGTATTATAGACAGGCGCAGTTTGTAGAATAGACCAGTTAATTTAGAATTAAAATTTTATTCTTTTAGTTGCATAGATGTTGTGACAGCATAGCCTCTTTTCTCATAGTATTTTTTATATTTAAAAGATTGTTTGTGGTTAGGATAACGTTTTATCCATTCGCCCTCGGTCAAGCCAATTTATTGTTTATTAGGGTTGTTTTGAGAGGAAACAATGCATTTGTAAATGAAATTTTTCTATAAGCATTTGCCATTTATAGGGCAGTTAAGTTTTTGCTTGCAATCATAATATTCAGTATTTTTTTCTTTTAGAAACTCTTTTTTTTTTTTAATTAATGCAAAATTATGGTTTTTTAATATTTAATATTTTTTTTAATATTTTTTGTTCATAGCTTACTTTAATGGTGTTTCTGTTGAAAAATTTGTTTAATTTATTAGAGGGAGGAAAATGTTTGTCTATTAATTTTAAATACGCTTTCTAATATTTGTTTAGAAATTTTTGCTATACGGAGAGTTGAACCAAATTATAATTCTATTTCTGTTTCACTTTTCTCCAACTTTTGCTTCAAAATTTTTTAAATCTGCTTTTTTTATGACCATCTTCATACACGCCTTTGAAAAAATTTAAAATATTTTTATAAGATGAACTTTGATTAAGTCTTTTGTTAATTGCAGTAGGGAATTTGTTTTAAGATTTGAGGGAGATGGTTTGAATATAAGCCTATATATGATATTTCATCATTAGGTTTTTTATAAGGCCTTTAAGAATTTTTCAAGAGGTTAAAGAAAATTCACATCAAAAAATTCACAATTTTAATATAACTGTTTATTTTGATTTGGAAGCCAATGTTTTTAAAAGCTTTTATAATTTTTTATTTTTTTCCCGCTGTTTAACAAAATTATTTAACATACATATATACAAGAAAGAAAAAAATGTCCGTAAAAACGAAGAAGACAGTATAATCTTGTCAACAAGTACCATTTTTATATATACAATTCAGGGGCAGATGCAGCATTTTTTCATGTTTGATATACCTAACTTCCAGAAAGAGAGCAAACTCCAAAAATTGAAATGTTTATATTTATATTAAATAAGGATGCTTTACAAAAAATTGCAATGATTGGAGCCTGGAAACAAAAAAGCCCTAAAATTTTAGCTACACCTGCCCCAAAACATGAGAGCAACAAGTTAATAAAATAATTTTTATATTATTCTTAACTAAATCTATATTCATCGACAATTTTTAAAATTCATACAAAAATCTTTTAGCGTTTAAAAACTATGACAATAAAAAGCTTTAACCCCCTCAATTGAGTTGCAAATTTTATAAGGCCATAACTGTTGAACGCTAATAGATTATTGTGTGAGTTTTAAAATTTATCGATGAATATATACTTGGTTAAAAATAGTAAAAAAAATATTGTTGTTCTCACGTTTAGGGCAGGTGTAGCTAAAATTTTAGGGCTTTTTTGTTCCCAGGCTCCAATCATTGCAATTTTTTGCAAAGCATCCTTATTTGACATAAATATAAAGGTGAGTTTCCACTCATCCGTTTTTCTACGGGAAAGGGAAAAGGGAACGGAAAAATAATCACGTGAGCATGCGCAGTTTTCTTTCGGACAAATAAAAACTTTTATTACGCATGCTCACGTGATTATTTTTTCCTTTCCTATCCCGTTCCAGTTGAAAAATGGATGAGTGGAAACTCGCCTTAAACATATAAATCTTTGGAGTTTGCTCCATGTCCAGAAGTTAGCTCAACAACCAAAAATTGCTGGATCCCCCTCTGGACAATATAATATATATTTTTTCTTATTACAATGATATTTATCAAAAAAGGAAATAAACAGGGAATTAAAAGGGGCTCAAAGATGATGAAGATATTTTCTATGAAAAGATTGCAACACGTCATTGCAATCTTTCATAGAACCTTTATATATGTATATATATATATATATATATATATATATATATATATATATATATATATATATATATATATATATATATATATATATATATATATATATATATATATATATATATATATATATATATATATATATATATATATATATATATAAAATATATATATATATATAATATATATATATATATATATATATATATATCTATATATATATATATATATATATATATATATATATATATATATATATATATATATATATATATATATATATATATATATATATATATATATATATATATATATATATATATATATACATATATATATTTCTTTATTACAATCATCATTACAATCTCTATTTCAACTTTATGTGAATAAAACGTAAGACATAAAAAAGAAATAAATAATATTTACAATAAAGATTTCGTTAACAATGAGAATTAAATAAAAATTAGGAATAAAGAATGCGGAAACTCGAAGAAGCATGTGAGGTCTTGTTGCAGAGAACTGCTGGAATTAAAACATTTTAAATAAATGTTCGTCTGTAAAAATTTGTTTGTTCATTTTTATTGATTTTTTGTAAATGTTTATTTGCTTTTGAATTGGATCTCTACCGATAAATAATTATATAAACCATTGCAATACTTTATCATAGAATAATTAAAAATAATATACTTCAGTATATTATTTTTAGGTATTTTTTTAGTATATATATCTTGTTTGCATCCTTACCATACAAGCCATCATAGGTGGTATCATCGAATCCTTTTTGTAATTGATAACAATTGCAAAGTAGCCCATAATCTACACGTTGCATTTTAAGCTAAACACATACATACTATACACATACACTTATACGCATATGACTCATACCCACACATAAACATAGTATAACATTTAAACATAATATAAACATATAAACATGATATAAACATACACAAGTGCAATTACAAAACATTAACACATATAATTATAGCCGTTTTACAGATCATAAAAACAGTGATATAATATAATTAGAGACTAACCAAAATATAAAAAAAAAATAAGAACCATACATTAGGTTGGCTATGTCAAAAATTTACTAGTAATTATAATGAATAAAGTAGCCACAAAATTGAATATTTTTTTTAAAGATATTCAAATATAATAACATTTACTGCTAAAAATACATAAATATATTATCCAATGAAAGAGTTAATTCTTTTAGTTTATTTTTAAAAATGGTTAATGACATTGACAAATCAAAATTAAGCAAAACAATTTTATTCCAAAGATAAGGTGCTCGGTGAGTTATACTAAACTGACTAAATTTTGTTCGACAAAAGGGTTTATTTAAAGAATTATTATTCTGAAGAGTATATTTGTTTTTTGTTTTTGTAAAAAGTTCGTTGATAATGAGAAACTTTGGATTCTTCTGACATTGAAACATAAAACATAAAGTTTTATAAATATTTAGTTCGTATACATTAAGAACTCCCATGTCTTTAAATAATAATTTTGAATGCGTAAAACAATTTTGAAAATGTATTAAGCGAATTGCGTGTTTCTGGTCATTAAAGAGTAGTCATAACTTACTTTTGCTTGTACTTCCCTAAGCAGTAATTCCATACTTAATATAACTATGTATAAGCGAGGAGTATATTTGAATTGGATTGTTTTTGTTTAAATAATTTCTAGTTTTAAATATAATTCCAATACTTTTAGCAAATTTAGAGATAATATAATCGATATGTGGTTTCCACATAACATTTTCATCTAGATAAATTCCTAAAAACTTTGTGGACGTCTTATTTTTTATTTCAACCTTGTCTATAAATAATTGAATTAATTTTTTTGGCAATAAGAACCTTATTGATACAGAGTGAAAAAGTATATACTTTGTTTTTTCAAGGTTTATGGTTAATTTGTTACATTTAAACCAGTTTGATATGTGAATAAGTTTTTTATTTAACTCGGAAATAGTTCGTTAATGTTAGCATTTGATAAGAATAAATTCGTATCATCTGCAAACATAATACTTCTTGATGCTCTGTAAATATCATTTATATAAACTAAAAATAAAATAGGTCCTAAGATCGAGCCCTGTGGAACACCACATGTTATTTCAATCATTTCATTATGGTGTCCATCTTTAAATGGTGCATATTGTTTTCAATTTGTTAAACAACTTTGGTATCATTTTAATAGGTTATTTTTTATGCCATAGTACTGAAGTTTTTCAAGCAAAATATTATTGACCAAAATATAATTGACCGTATCAAATGTCTTAGAAAGGTTGATTAAAACATCTATTATAATTTAAATTCTATCAAATGAACTGGAGATTTCTCGGACAAATTGAATAATCGAGTGTTTTGTTGAAGTATTTTTTTAAAAACCAAACTGATTATTGTATAATATTTTGTTGTAATCAAGATATTTATAAGTTCTATTATAAATTATTCTTTCCAAGATTTTTGAGAATGTTGGAAGGATGGATATGGGACGGTAATTACTAACATTTGTTTTATCACCATTTTTATATATTGGAATAACTTTAGCAACTTTCAACTGGTCCGGAAAAACTTCTTGATCTAAGGATGCCTTAAAGACTTTAAAGAGAATACCTTTTAAGTGATCAAAACAATCTATTATTATGTCAACATTTAAACCATCAGCTCCGATTGATCTATTTCTCTTAAGAGACTCATATGCTCTCTCAAACTCATTAAGAGATAGATCATATGATAATTCATCACTATTATATAAGTTATTAAACGGTTTTAGAAAGAAATTAAATGAAATTTTTGTGGCCAAGATCTGTTCCGAAAGAGTGGATCCAATTTCCAAGAAGTATTTGTTAAATTTGTTTGCTATTTTATTTGGTTCGTTTAGACTTTTATTTTCAACTGTTATCGTTTTTGGCAGAGTGCTTGAGTAGGTCTTAAATTTGGCGGTTATTTTTTTTATAATATTCCATGTTCATCATTTTTAAATTTTGTTATGAGATTTATATTGTAATTCTTTTTTAGATTTTTTTAAACTTTTTCAAATAGATGCTTATAATTTTAAAATATGTTTTCATTAACGGAGGATTTTGTTTTGAGGTATTTTATATACAATTTCTGTTTTATTTTGGATGATTTTTTTAGTCCCTTAGTAATCCAAGGACATTATAAAATTTTAGGTCCAAGTGTAATTTCACAAACTGGAAAATTTGCATCATAGACAAAGTAAAATGTTTCATAGAACTTATTTC
This sequence comes from Hydra vulgaris, assembly GCF_022113875.1. Lineage (NCBI taxonomy): Eukaryota > Metazoa > Cnidaria > Hydrozoa > Anthoathecata > Hydridae > Hydra > Hydra vulgaris. Next base: position 1,865,370 of record NC_061165.1, on the reverse strand, counting down.
AAATTTTATTTGCGTCAGCGCTAAAGTTAATATGATTCCAATGAAGCAAGGACAATTGTTCTTTAAATAATTTTATGTTTTTTTGGTTAAAAATATGTTTTCTAAGTTTGATACTTTGCTTTATAATAATAGCCGATATTATGTTGATGGTTAAAAAGATAGGGAAATGATTGGATATATCAGATTTTATAATGCCTTTTTGGAGGTCAGTATTAAAAATGTCAGTTGTTATAATATTATCAATAATAGTGGCAGAGCTATTAGTTACTCTGGTTGGTAAAAATTTTGTCATATAAGCTCCTTGCTTTATTGTCATCATCATATACTTAACAATCTATATTGAAATCCCCTATTAAGTAATTTTTTTTACTTTCATTGCTACCTGTTAATTATGTATTGATGTAAGTATGAACTAAAATTTTCACTAACTCCGTCAGGTGGCCTATAACAGCAGCTTAAAAGATTATTTTTTTTTCATATGTTGATTTGATATTTCAATAGTTACGATCTCTTTATCACCGTCAGAAATGCTCAAATCCCTTCTAAAAAAATGTGCCAAGTTATTTTTTACATATATCAGAACTCCTCCGCCACGCTTTTTATTATGTCTTTATATTAAGAAATAATTTCATTACCGGTGAGATGGAAATTAGAGTTATTTAAAATATCATTTGTAAAACACCAAGTTTCTGTTAGACAAATAGTATTAAAAATGTTTTCAGTTTCTTCTAAAAAAAGTCGAAGTTTTTCGAAAATTTTATTTAAACTCCTAATACTAATGTGGAGGATTCTGATTTGTTTACACTCATAATTATTATAATTTCAAAAAAAAAATTCTTTAATTTTGCTCAGATAATGATATTAGCACTAAGTACAGAATTTTTATCTGATTTAAAGTATTTATTATAAAAAGTAAGCGATTCGTAGTTATTCATTTTTGTTTAGTTATAGATCAACAGAATTTAAAAAATTTTCTTTTTATTACACGTGAGTTACAAGCTTATTATACACAACTTGAGCGTTACCACCTGCTCGTAGTTGGGAGATTCCATGTGAAAACATCCAATTTTTTTTGAAAATGCAACCATAAGTCTCAGATTTTGCTGATTTTTTAACCACTTAAAGATTTTAGTAAATTATGAACATCCTGAAAATTTTATCGTCTAATTTCAATCGGTTCCTATGATATAGCTATTTTAAGTTTGCCTCCAACCAACAAAAATCCGCCATTTTTAAAAATGGTTTTGGTCCTAGTTTCTGTTATATGTGTGTTGGAAAGCTGAAAATTTGTACCTTTACATATTTTGGGCCAACGAATCCAATGAAACAACTTAAAATATTTAAAAACAAGCATAACACCTAAAATTTGAACGTTTACCACAATTTTACTAGGGCGAGTCCGATCACAAAAATGCCGATGTAGCTCGATTTTTTTTTTTTTTTTTTTTAGAAGTTGTTCTGAATAGTTAAGCTATAGTTACTACAAAGAATTGGAGAGTGGTCTTTTCTAAAACAGAAATAAAAATATGGTCAAATCTACTTAAATTTATTGCTTAAAAAACAGGTATTATGACAAATTAAACAAGAAAAAATATGTTGTAATTTGACAGTTTTGCAACTGAAACAGTTTAGGCTACATCAAACTGTTCTTTTAGTTGTTGTTGACTAGCTGTTTCTGTTTTCTTTGTAATTTTTTAGAATCTGATCTTGAAAAAGTTTAGTTTCAAGGGGGAGAATTATATAAATGCAGATGTATATTGCAAATTTTGTTTTTTTTTCAGAAGTTGTATTAAATAGTTTAGTTGGAGTTATTACAAAGAATCAGATTGTGGTCTTAAATCAGAAATAAAAACATCTTCAAATATACTTAAATTTATTACTTATAAAACATTAGTTTCATATTTATCAAACTTCATTTAATAAACTTAAAAAACAAAGACTCCAAAACAAATAGAGCACTCAGAAAGAAGTTCAAGAAACAAAAGTAATATAAAATTTAAAAATTAAAAACTCAAAAAAATTAAAATTTATCAGTTATTGTGTTATAATCATTCACATCAATGTTATATGTTCGCCCTGATTTTGTTGTTGGGACTTTGATTACTGCAATCAAACTCGACAATGGTACCCAACAGATATCATCTCTCTGTGGCTAAATAAAGTTTTGAGAAGGGCCGTGAGGGTGCATAAACTTAATTTGAATATCATTTAGAATAATATCTATCTCTGTAACCATGCCTATCCACCAAAAGGAATCGTACTTGCATGCAACAAAATCATTTAGATTTGGTACAACAACAACATCAGACATTACTGCTTTTGACAGTATAAATCTGTCAACACATTGATGTTCGCTTGTTCTTTTAAAACTAATTTCAAATTTTGAAATAGGTATGTAATGATGATAACTTCTGGTACCTGGAACAGTTTTTCCTGTTTCAAATCGCTCCTTTAGTTGCTGTCTCCTTGCATTAACTGTTTCTTTGGAAATTTTATAAAATATGATTGTGTTTATATTGGTGATGCAAAATTCAAGCATATCATCAACTGTTAATATTTGGTTTTCCAATGCCCTTTGCAAACTTGCTCTTGCTGTTATTCTTTTAACGATACCACCTATGCCATCACAAGTGGATTTTCCATGGCTGGTTGCAAAATATACCCATTCAGCTGTAATCTCAAAATCTTCCTTATGGTGGCATAGATTTATAAAGTTTTTATAGTTTTTATAATGAGCAGAACATCCATCAGAAAAATAATAAATTTTATTGATACCAACTAAATATTCCTTAATGTACTCTACAATTTTCTTTTGAAATTCATACACAAAGCATGTATCATGATCATTGTCATCACTTAAAAAACAGAATGACTTATGCTGAATATTTGTTTTAGAAAATTCCTTAAAATATATAACAACAGGATGAAGTGTACATTGTTGTTTATTCCAATGATAACTTTGTATTTCATCCTGTATAACAAATTGATAGTTCTCTGCAAAATCTGCCTGTATAATACATTCATTGTAACCTAATTTATTTTTTAATTCTTTCAAATAGCGAGTTTGGCATTTAGCAATATATGAATGTGAAGTTAGATGATTAATGTGAGAAACAACTAGTTCTTTATATTCAAATAAGTTAACTGATTGAGTAATTAATTGTGATCTATCAGTACTTTGCCATTGGTTGAATTGAATTTCTTCTTCTTCATCAATCTCAATTAATTCCCTATCTAAAAATGCCTTTAAGTTATCATAACCTACACATTTGGCACATCTATGAACCATGCATTCATTATTGCTTGTATCACATACTAATTTTGACATTAAATCTTTGTATGTAACATTCCATTGGACAGCATTTACAAGCAATATTGAGTTTTGATGGTAAATACAAACACATACACAGTGTGTACCATTTGGTCCCACACTAATACACCATTTTGGACGCAAACTACAAAACTTTGAAAATCCTATTTTATAATTAGGGTATTTACTTTTAAAATCAATATAAAGCTCATGAAGGTTGCGCAATAATAATCTTTTTTGTTGTGGAGGACCACTTTTAACTTTAACACAATCTTTTTACCAGGCATAATTCTAGAATGTTCATCTTGTTGAAAAAAATCTTGAACCAAAGCTGTAAGAAAGTCAGTTATTTTTTGGCCTATTTTCTTATCAGGTATAGCAAGAATTCCATTTTCACTTTTAAGTTTCCTAGCACGTCGTATAAGATGTTCAGAAACTTCAAAATATTCTGAAGCGTATTTTCTAGACCAAGATTCAGGTGTAAGTGTTAATATTTGAACTTTTTTTTTAAATGGTTCAACTTTAAGTTTTTCTTTCATTAAAGTTGTCAAATGATCAAGATCATTTGCTTTTTTTTATCCATAGATTGACTGGAAAAAGTTGAGGCTACACTTAAGTTATTTATATTTACTCCATAAGCACTTGCTACACCTTCTTCCATTTTTGTGTAGGCTTTGACTAATTTTCTTTTTGCTGTTACAACTCGTTGATGCTTTGCGACACCATGAACTTTAATTGGTGAGACTCCAATTGATATTAAAGAGTTGTCTAACTGTTGTTTATTACAAGATTTATCTTTAACAAATAATACATCGCCATCAATTTCACTATCCATTTCATTATCAGAAACTTCATCGCGATTTGACAAAAACTGAATACATGAGCGACAAAATTTCCATCCTGGTTTACAGTCTAGATTTTTGGATTTAAGGTTATGAGCCATTTCAAGAGATATGGTTGTTTGACCTAAAATAAAATCATTAATTTTAAATAAACATACCCTGCTTCTAAATTTATATATATATATATATATATATATATATATATATATATATATATATATATATATATATATATATATATATATATATATATATATATATATATATATATATATATATATATATATATTATATTATATTATATTATAATATATTAATTTATATAATATATATATATATATTATATTATAATATATTAATTTATATAATATATATATATATATATATATATATATATATATATATATATATATATATATTATATTATAATATATTAATTTATATAATATATATATATATATAAGTTAATATATAATAAATAATTATATATATATGCGGTAGTTGTGTAGTGGTAGACCGCTCGGTTCATAAGCGAGAGGTTCCGAGTTCGATCCCCACCACGTCCCTGGTAGTACCGCACTTAACTTGTTTCTCCGTACAGCTGCCTTATTTGTCAAGGTTCGTGTTTCGGAGTTATAGAGTCAAGAGAGGGTTATAACCATAAATAAGTAGCCTCCTCGTCTGTAGTGGCCTGCTCAGCCTTGAGGAGGTGAATTATCAAAAAATATATATATTACCTTTAACCTTCTTTTTGTGTCTTTTTAAAACATCGCAACACTTATCATTCTTTAGTAGAATTATCGGTCCAAAAACCTGCTCATGATGATAACAAATAGACTTTATCTCTTCGTATGATGTAGTCTCAAGCAAACCAGACCTTGAAAGTCCTTTTCTAGATTACAAAAATCTTTTAATCCTTGTTTTCGAACAAAACATATTTTGTGACATTCATCTTTTAAAACATTTCCAAACCCACAAGATTCAATTTTATCAATATACTATTATTATTTCTGAAAAAGATGCAAGAAAAATCTATGATTCATTCAATGTGTTCATGGGGTCAAGGTTGTTTAGGACTAGAAATTTAAACTTAATTAGTAAGCATTCTAACTTTAATTTTACAATCTTATAAACATTTCTAAACCATAAAACTACTAAAAAAATAGGAAGAACAATTCAACAACATCTAAAAGAACATTTCGATATAGCAAAAACTGTTTCAGCTTCAGAACTGTCAAATTATCACATCTTTTTGTATAGTTAAATTTATCAAAATACCTGTTTTTTAAGCAATAAATTTAAGTAGATTTGATCATATTTTTATTTCTGTTTTAGAAAAGACCACTCTCCAATTCTTTGTAGTAACTATAGCTTAACTATTCAGAACAACTTCTAAAAAAAAAAAAAAAAAAAAAAAATCGAGCTACATCGGCATTTTTGTGATCGGACTCGCCCTAGTAAAATTGTGGTAAACGTTCAAATTTTAGGTGTTATGCTTGTTTTTAAATATTTTAAGTTGTTTCATTGGATTCGTTGGCCCAAAATGTGTAAAGGTACAAATTTTCAGCTTTCAAACACACATATAACAGAAACTAGGACCAAAACCATTTTTAAAAATGGCGGATTTTTGTTGGTTGGAGGCAAACTTAAAATAGCTATATCATAGGAACCGATTGAAATTAGACGATAAAATTTTCAGGATGTTCATAATTTACTAAAATCTTTAAGTGGTTTAAAAATCAGCAAAATCTGAGACTTAGGGTTGCATGCCCTGGATGTTTTCACATGGAATCTCCCAGTTCTTTAACTTGTTGAAAAAGAATTCTTCTTTTATCAATTGTTCTTTCGCTATAATCTTCGTTTACAAATATTCTTTCTTTCCATAGCTTCAGTTGTTTATATTGATTTAAAATCTTTTCTCTGTCTTTATAATTAAAAAATTTTGCAACAATTGTTCTATTTTTTTTCCCAGTTTCATATTTCTTCCCAGTTCTGTGAGCTCTTTTGATGCTAATGTTGTTTAAAGTATTGAGTTTTTCTTTAAGAAACATATTTATTTTGATTTCGCTTGATCCCATGTTTCATTTTCTTTTTCTTTGAATCTTTCTAAACGAAGATTGTTTCTCCTATTCCTATCTTCTATCTCCGCAATTTTATCTTCAAATTTATCTTCATTCTCTGGTTTTCCCCTTTATTTTAACACTGTTTTTAAGATTTTCTTTTAGACTGTTGAATTCTTTCATCATTTTTTTGTACTGTTCGTTTTGGAAATTCATTGCAGTGTTCATAACTATTAGTTCTGTTTTTAATGACTTATTCTCTTTTTGCAATACTTCAATATTTTCTTCTAGTTTGTCAATTTTATCAACCAAGCTCTTTAATATGTTGCTTTCGTTTGCGTTAAGTAATTCTTTAACTTGTGTTATTGATAACCTTTTTGCCATTTTTTTTTTAATTTTTGATTAAAAAAAAGCGTCTTATCTCTTTAAATGCCTAAGCCCATTTTTAATAGAATATAGATATTATGTTAATAACCGTAATGGGCATAAAACTAATCAGTAAATCAAATAAAGACAAAAAACTGGAAAAATAGAATCAAATAAATTAAGCTTTAAAAATTTACTCAAGCTTTAAAAATTTCATTTTTGATTTGAAACTTAAATGAACTTATTGACTTTGATGTACATTTATATCCTCTTTGATCCACAAAATATGTTCCATTTATTTGGACCTTGATATCCAATGCTATATTCAGTATATTTATTAACGTTTTGAGGCAGTTTAAATGTGTTTCTTATATTTACTCTTAGATAATAGTTTTCATTTCTATCTATTTCAAAGTTGTTGTTAAGGTTTTCAAGAGAGATATTAATCGATATATAAAAATTAAATGCTTATAGATATTTATTTCAAAATTATTCATCATTTTCATATCATTAATTACAGATTTAGCTTGTTCGCTTTTATTTTTAGAATAAACGATTCTGCACACATGTTTTTCTAAGCTATAATTTTTTTAAGTTTTGATGGTTGAGTGATAACTGATGAAGTAATGAAATAATCCAAAATATATTAGTTTAAAATTTTGTTTATTAATATACGAACAAACTCGATACATCACACCATTTATATTGGTGACCTTAGATTGAATATATCTTATTTTAGGAATCCAGGATAAATTCTCGTTAACAAAAATTCCTAAGAATCATATATTGGCTCATTTTTTAACTAATTTATCATTTAAGATAAGGTCAGGCAACTAAAGAAGAGGGTTTCCTTCTTGTCTTTTTTTTTATGGAATAAAATGTTTGTTTTCACTTTTAAATTAAAAGTTAAGCGAGAGAGTTTATTAGCCCTAAACCAATTATTTACTTTATTTAGTTCAGTATTTATGTCTGCATATAATTTCTTAATATAATTGTTAGTAAAAAATAGATTTGTATTATTTGCAAATATGACTGATGATACAAATCTATTTTTAATTGTAAAGACACATTGCAAAAATCATTTATATAAATTAAAAACAAAAAAAACAGGGATAGATCCTTGGGGAACTCCACATAAAACATTTAATGCTCAAGATTGTATATTACGTATATATTATTTTCTATTGGTTTAAAAAAAAACCTTTAATCCAATTGAAATTTTTTTTAATTATACTATAGTGCTTTAGTTTATCTATTAGGATGCAGTGATTAACTGTATCAAATACTTTTGATAAATCAATAAAAACACCTAAGATAAATTTGTTTTTTTAAAAACCATTAGCTATTTGATCAACTTATTCAATGATTGCATGTTCAGCTGAGAAATTTTTTTAAAATCTCTCTTTTTTGGGTGAAATAATTTGTTTTTAGTGAAGTGAATACAGATTCTATCGTAAATTACACGTTCAAAAGGTTATGAAAATACAGAAAGTATTGATATAGGTCTAAATGTTCATAACATATAAATAAAAAAATTACTTTTGCTAATTTAAGTCTATCAGGGAAAATCCCAAAAGTTATTGAGAGCTTTAGTATATGGATTAAAGGTCTGCTTAGCCTGATTTTGTTGAAGATAGTTATATCACTAGATATTTCATGAAGCCTGGTGCTTTCTTTTTTTTAAAAAGGAGAAGGCTTCTTCAAATTCTTATTAGTTAATGTCATTATTGCACATGATATTTACGTTATTTGTGGGTTTTCAAATGAATCGAATGTTGAAGCTATTTTATAAGAAAGGTTTGGACCAATAATTCTAAAATATTTGTTAAATTATTGCAAGATTTGTTTTTTGCAAAATATGTCATTGTTTTTAATTCTTTTTGGTAAAGAAACAATATTAAGTTTTCTTACAATCAAACTTGCATTTATTGATTTAATTACTATAGTAATTTTTTTTGCATTTTAAGACTTTGGTAAAAATATTTATATTGTTTGTATTTTTTTTCATTATCACGATTTTTATTTTTTAGAAATTTATTATAGAATTTTTGCTTCTTTTTTGCGCATTTGTTCAGCGATCTACCAACAGATTAGCAATTGCTTTTGTCTTAATTTGCATGTTCTCTTTTGAAAAATTTTATTAAAGTACTATAAAAATTTATTTAAAAAATTATTGAAAGCTCCGTTAGTGTCCAGACTATTATTCACATCGGACCATGTTTCTTGTTTTGTCTGGTTAATAATTCATTAATATTACTTGTTTTGAGATTTCGTTTTTTCAAATTTATAATTTTTAGTTCACTATTGGACGAGTTTTTTAAATTTATTACTTTTATAAATATTAAAAAGTGAGTGCAAATATCAGTCATAAAAATCCCGGTTTCAATATCCATTTCCAAGAAAATATTAATAAGAATATTGTATGTTGTTGTTGCTGAAATTTTTGACACTCGTGTTGGCTTATTATACATATAACATATGTGCTGACAACACATAAAGTTTAAGAAGCATTTCAAAAAAAGGTTTTATTTTCAGAAATTTTGAATAACTTAAAACATTGAAATTTATATCACAAACCAGTGGAAGATCCCGGGCCCCAAGAAGTGGAAGACTTCTTGGGGCCCGGGGCTATTTTTGTTTTTGGAGGCATTTTTATGGGCCAGAGACTTAAAAAAAAAAAAAAAAGGTTCTCTAAAATTTTTGGGGGCCCCTAAATTTGCGGGGCCCGGGGCTATAGCCCTCCCTAGGCCCCCCTTGATCAGGTACTGTCACAAACAACATATAAAGTTTTATTTTATTTTATTTATTTTTTTTATCTTTATTTATATATTTAATTGTATTTTTGATAATGATTTATGATATGATTTTGATATGATAATGAGTTTTAAATGATTTGAATTTATCACTTGGTGGACGATAAACGCATCCAAATAAAATATTTCAAAACTTTTTTATTTATAGTTTCAATAAATAGGCTTTTTTGTTATTTAGGTGCCCCAAGAAGACCTTACGGTCTTGTCACAGAGCACCAGGGAAGTGCATTCAACCAGGAAGTTCATGCCTCCTTCCTTACCGTGACGCAAAAATATGTCCAGAGGTCGTTTCGAACCTGGGTCTCCTGCTTATAAAGCAAAGTCAAATTGACAGCCGTGCTGCGGTCGATTTCTTCATTTCCGTGCGTCATATTAACAATTATTTTGTAGATGTTTTCTTTAAATTCATGAACAATAAGTTTATGGTATACAACTTTAGCGTAATGGTCTTTTTGTCGATGCAGCTTCTCAATGCAACTAAGGCATGGTCCACGTTTTTCCAAACAAAAATATATATGTTTTTTTAATTACAATATATGTAAGTTTTTTTGACAAAAAGTATGATCTATTTGGTATGTATAGAAAGATTATTTTAACCACTATTTTAATCTGGTAAAAGTAATGGGACTATAGCAAATTGTTAAACGTCGTTTTATTCAGAAAAGATGTAATTTTTAAAATAAAGTACCTTGGGGCTTGGTTATATTGGTGTTTGTTTTCAATTAAATACTCAGGACTTTTTCGGCAATCTTAAAAAAAACAATTTATTCCATTCAAAATGCGTAAACAATTAAAAAACAGAGGCAGTAAACTTTATAAACAAATTACTTTCATTTTCAAACTCATTTTGTTTTAGTAAACTTAAGAAGTAAACTTTTTAGTAGACTTATTAGTAAACTTTATTTGACAGTTGGTTTCTTTTATTTTTATAAAAGTAATTTAAAAGTAAATTTTAACTTATAAAATAACTTTTTAACTTATAAAAAGAATTATATATTTGAACGCTAAGTCATACAAATAGCTAATATGGTTTCAATAATCTATTAAGATAAATACTTTTTGTTGTTAGCAAAGCGCAAAATGAAATATATATTGCATAATCATTCCAACTGCTTTTAAAAGTAGCATTATTTTTTAAAATATAACAACACAAATGTATTTAAGTTTAGTTAGGTTCATAAATTATGTCAAACAAACATTTCAAGGAAACTTTACAATTATATTTATATATCTCCTGCAAAACTGTCATAACAGACCCTCAGTTGTTTATATTATTTTGCCATTATTTACGAAATCTTTGTTTGCATAAATTAAATACAAATAAATAAAAAGTTGTTCGATTTACCACTAACAACCAATCAGATTTGTTTAAAATTATGGTCTTTTTTTTTCACAAGCTTTTTTGTTCTAGGCCAATCCAAAAATTGACTTGGGCTGCTGAAAAAGTTATTTTCATATTTTATAAGTCATAAAGCTATAATCTTCATTTATAAAAATTTTTACTGCCTTTAAATGTCTTTGCTTTTTCTGAGATTATTTTTTTATCTTCATAATCGCGAGGCTTTAGAATTATTGTCTGCTGTCATTCTACTTTAGTGAGCCCTACTCCATGGGCTTGTTCAATTTTACTATTTTTCGCGATTTCAAGTTGTACGTTAAAAATTTGCTTTATTTATTCTTTGCTCATATCCTAATCTTTTTTATTGCTCGTTTAAATAACATCTATTCTTAGGTTATTTTGCCTACTTCGATCTTTATTATCTACCCCCTTTAAGTTCGGTATTGTCTAAAGCTAATTTTCCCTGCATTTTTCTGATATAAGTTATATCTTCACAAACCTTATTTATTTTTTCACCCACTGCTTTATCTTTGTCTTTACATACACCACTAACAAAACTTAATCCTAGTTTTATTTCATCTAGTTCGCGTCAAACGTCTTAAAAACTCGTTTGAAAATTATAAAACTTTTGGTTTATGTTTGATATAGATTCTATAAAAAAGATTTCTTTTTGTAGGTTTGGCATTTCTTTTATCGTGACAATGGAAACAAATTCGTCCGAATTTGTCATTCCTGATAATAATTTTATATTTAAATAATTGTTGTTTTTTTTGAATTTTTCTGAATTTCTCAAGTTCTGGTCCTGATTTTCTTTGCATTATTATTAATCCATCATTTTGATACCAGCCAAATTGATTAAAATGAACTGTTTTAGCTAGGGAATTGAAAAAATATATGCCTACAAATTCGCAAATTTTGCAAAATTCTACAAATTCGCAAATTTTGTAACCTCCCATTGTTAAATCAATGCAATCATGCGTGATTTTTTTCTTCTAAGTCTCGTTATTAAAATACAGTTATGTTTTTCTACAATGTTTAACTTGATGAATAGTGTCATCTGTAATTTCAGTGTAAATTTTTCCAAATTCTATTGTTATATCTAAAATTTCTGCTGTAAAAATCATTAATATCAAATTGTATATATGTGCATTCGCTTTTATTACTAATTTTAGAAAACCAATTTATAATGTCAGTGGTATTTTTCCACTGTTGTAAATTTAATTTTTTTAGAATAGTATTAGTTATTTTGTCTAATTTATTTTTACTAAGATGCTCTAGTTCGCTTTTTAAAGCAACTAATATCCTACAAGGGGGTTTGTATTGAAAATTTGGTTTACCTCTTAGTATAACAAATTAAAAATTTAAAAGTTTTCTTATTTTTTAGAGAAACATTATTTGTTTAGATTATATTAACTTAAGTGAAGAGTATGCTTTAACTGGAGGTTTAATACTCGGGACCCTAAATGTTTTAAAAAAAGAGTACACTATCTCATTTAATTTGAAGCCAATGAATTATTCCAAAGGTGTACAAAGTGTTATTCATTTGACATCAGATAATGTTAGGAATCTTTATGGTAATAGAAACCTTGGTGTTTGGTTTCATGATGATGGTTCTGGGAGACTTGTTATTTATGCTGCTATTAATGGTATTAGTAACTACTCTGTTATAACGGATCCACTTACCCTGGGTCAATGGTCTAACATCAGATTATGTCAGTCTTTACTTAATGGGAAATATTTTTTTGCAGTTGATATAAATCGTGTCAATATTCATCGAGTTGAAAACTCTTTGGCTGCTAATATCGAAGAGATGAAAGTTTATGCCTCGAATAAATGGGATCCTCCACACAATGGGTTTATCTCTGAATTATTGATTATCAATGGAAAAGCTGGTAAAAATTCTTTACTTATTTAGACTTTATTTACTTTATTTATTTATTTACTTAAACATGTTTATTAAAAAACAGTTAGCATGAGTGATTTTTTTTTATAATTAAATATATATAATGGAAAAAAAAGTTACAACTTGTTGTGTATTAAACAATAATTTTGATTTACTAGCTGTCAAAATCTTCAAGTAATCATTAATGACCAAATATCATGTTTATAAAAAATTTATTCTCTGCTCATACTAATAACAACCCAACCTGTATTTTGTTTTAACAAGAAACGTTTAAAAGACGTTTTTTTTAAAACAATACAATTAAACATGGACTTTAGTTCCTGCCCTTTTTTTTTATTTTTATTTTTTTTATTTTTTTTTTATTTTATACTTCGCTGTTGAAATAAATTGCAGATAAGTGTTACATGGTAAATATCAATGAATAAAATTTGTTAAAATAGACAAGGTTTTAAAGCAGATATGGATGATGCAATATGACCTCAATCTTTTCATAGAGCCCCTTAATATAAAAAAATAATGTCAAAAAGAGTAATAAAAGTCCATTAAAAATATAAAAGTAGTAATATATATAAAATAAACTAAAGATACAATAAGAAAGCAAATTGTTTTTACAAAGATATTTTGCATTAACTATATTGCAATTTTAAGTATTTTAAGATTTAAAAATCAATACAAATATATACACAAAGATTTAATATTTAATACATTAAAAGACACAAATATTATAATTAACTACTACCTAGCTAGCACATAAACGTTGTTAAAACAGAACAATGTCGTGCGTTTCGTAGGCCCAACATCGGCTGCCAATGTTTTTTATATCATTATGGTTAAAAATGCGACATCGTCAACAACTAAAAAACCAAAAATGATAAAACGTTTTTTCAAAGTCGGAAAATGGTTATATTTTCTACGTTAATACAACGTTTTATTTTATGCGTTGGCACAATGTTGTATTTTAAGTTGCTACAACATTGTATTTATGTTGATTCAACGTTTAACTTTAGTTGGCAAAACGTTGTATTCATTATTATTCGGAATAAATTTTTCATTAAATTATATTTTTATTATATATTTATAATATATAATTATATATATATATATATATATATATATATATTATATATATATATATATATATATATATATATATATATATATATATATATATATATATATATATATATATATATATATATATATATATATATATATATATATATATATATTTAAGGGGTAAACAAATTCTGTCTGTTGACCAGCCTCGCACCCCTTTTCCATCTATTAGGCTAGCGCAGATGTATTTTTAATACATTGTTTCCAGTTTAGGATGTTGAACTAGATCTTTTTAACTCGATGCATCGGTTTTTTTGTGTCTCTGTTTTTATGACTAGACAACTCATTCTATTATCTCCAAATGAGGGTACAGCTCTAAAATTCAGTTTTATGGTTCTGAGGCCGGCTGGTAGTCTGGTTTCCTGAACTCTGTGGTAGCTCTCAGAGAGGCTGATTCCATCAACAGCTGAAAAATATCAGAGTACTAACAGTGCCATGTTGCGCATGGATAGTATCCCTGTTTGTACTTTTGGTGTGCATTGCCAAGGCCACATTGGAGCCCTTTGTTACGGCTTAGTTTTTATTAGTGGAAATGAGGCATTTGCTTGGGCTATAAAACAGTGTTTAAGTACTATCTATGTTTCGAGTAAAGTTCTTTAACAAATTTAAAAATGAATAAAGCAACAAAAACTATAAAACACAAAAAACCACAGTCATCACCAAGTTCACTAAACCTATCATTCACCAATATTCGTAGTCTTTGAAGTAACTTTTCTTCTGTTGAGTCTTATCTATTCCAAAGTTCACCAGACCTACTTGCTCTTTGTGAGACTAATTTGAGTTCAGCTGTCTTATCTTGTGATCTTAGTGTTGATGGTTATCTTCCTTTAATTCGTAAAGACTCTAATAGTCACATGCTTGGCCTAGGCATTTACATGCGTAAGAATTCACTCATTTTTGTGGGGAAACTAGGTTTGAATCCACAGACTACTCCTTTATGTGCTTTTGTTTAGCACCACTTCACTCTATTACCTTTCTCTTTGTTCTATATCGCTTTTCTTCATCTCAAGACTGCACTCTTCTTGATGTTATTTTTGATTATATTGACCAAGCCCTCATGCTTTATCCATCATCCAATATTGTTGTTGTCTGTGACTTTAATGTTCATCACACTGAATGGCTTGGTTCTAGTGTCAGTGACTCCACAGGCATTCAGGCCCACAACTTTTGCCTTTCTCAATCCCTAACTCAAATAGTCAACTTTCCAACTCGCTTTCCAGACAAACCGAATCATTTACCTTCACTACTCCACTTATGTCTTGTTTCTAATCCTAGTCAGTGCTCAGTTTCACCACACTCACCCTTAGGTGCTTCTGATCATGGTTTGGTCTCTCTAAAACTATTATCTCATTCATCTTTACCATAAGAATCCCCCTATCATAGTACATCTTACAACTACCTTAAAGCTGACTGGGACTCTTTCCATGATTTTCTTCATGATGGCTCCTGGGTAGAAATCTTTCATCTTCCTGTTGACAAATGTGCTTCTTACATAACTTTGTGGATTCAGGCTGGCATGGAATCCTTTATTCCCTCTCAACGATTCCAGGTCAAGCCTCACTCTTCTCCATGGTTTTCCTCACATTGTGCTGCTGCAATTACTAATTGAAACAATTACTTCAATATCTATCAGCAAAACAATTCTCTAGAAAACAGACGTCTGTTTATTACTGCTAGAAACCATTGTAAAAAGGTTTTGTCTAACGCCAAAGCCCGCTATTTTCAGATCATGAAATCTCGTATTTCATCAGAAAAGTCTCGTGACTTCTGGAGAATCTTTAATAGTATCAATAATAAGGGCAAGTCTGTAATTCCACCTCTTTTGTACGGTTCAGACTTTGTCCCCTCACCTAAAGACAAAGCTGAATTGTTTGCCAAGAACTTTTCATCAATATCATCTCTTGATGCCACGAGTTGCGTTTTACCTGATATAGCTGTCAAACAGGTTGATCCACTGCTTGACATCCGTATCACATCAGCTTCTGTATCTAAAGTGATTACCTGCTTAGACTCTTCTACAGCTTGCGGCTCGGACAACATACCTGTTATAGTCTTGCAGGAGTGTTCTCCGGAGCTGTCGTCTATCCTTTCAAAAGTATTTAACAAGTGTTTATCAGAAACTTGTTTTCCAGCCTGCTGGAAAGCAGCTTCTGTTATCCCTTTTTTTAAAAATTCTGGAGAGCGATCTGATTCGTTCAACTACTGTCCATTTAGTCTTCTTCCTATCATAAGCAAGGTTTTTGAATCTTTAATTAATAAAAACTTAATCTTTCATCTCGAATCTCATAACCTACTTTCTGATCATCAATATGGATTTTGATCTTCTCATTCTACTACTGATTTGCTAACAGTAATAACTGATAGTTTTTATTGTGCATTAGATAAAGGTGGAGAGGTTAAGGCTATTGCTCTTGACATTTCTAAGGCGTTTGATAAAGTTTGGCATGCTGGTCTTCTCCATAAGCTTTCTTCTTACGGTGTATCTGGACGGTGTATCAACCTCTGTCACATCGTTGTAATGTTGCTTCTCTTTCTCTTTTCTACAAATACTATAATGGGCACTGCTCTAAAGAGCTAGCGTCTCTTGTGCCATCTACTAAAATTCATTCTCATGTTACTCGTCATTCAATTAAGTCTCATCCTTTTTCTGTTACTGTTCCTAAGTGCTCCAAAAACTCTTATTCGTCTTGTTTTTTTCTTTGAACATCAGTATTTTGGAATTCGCTTCCTTCATCTTGCTTTCCTGATTCATATAATTTGCAATCTTTTAAGTCGTCTGTCAATCGTTATCTTGGTCTACAATCTTCATCTTTTCTCTTCCAGTAACTTCCAACACTAATTAGTGGTTGCTTGCAGCCTTGTTGGAAGCGAAGATGTTAAAAATGGACACTAAATCAATATTATATTAAGTTTAAAATATTTGGCTTTTTCAAATGTTTACATTGATTATAGTGATTATTTAATCATAATTAATAATATTTTGTTGTGAAAATAATAATTTGCAAAGAAAAGGAAATCTTTGCTAAACTTATAGTTTTTGCGATGAGCTGGTGTATTTATTTAGCTCATATGTTTAGTTTCAGATTCTTGTTTTCTACTTGACAAAATACATTTTAAATGCTGATTATTACCCTGATCACTGCCATAGGGATGATTTTGGAATTGTTGAACATGTGGTGGCATCTGCTGTTCCATAGCTCACTCATGATGGTTTGAGTGAGTGTCAGCAGCAGCTGCGAGGTAAAGTTTTTTTCCGATAAGTTTGCGGTTTTAATAGAGAAAATCGAATTTATCAGAGAAAAGTTTTTTGGGATGTCAAGGAGTTATATACATGTTTAAAATACTCCCATATTTTAATGGAGGAGTATTTTAAACATGTAATATAAATATGTATATATTAAAGTATGGGATTATTTTAAACATGTATATAACTTCTTGACATCCCAAAAAAACTTTTCTCTGATAAATTTGATTTTCTCTATTAAAACCGTAAATTTATCGGAAAAAAACTTTACCTCGAAGCTGCTCCTGACACTCACTCAAAAACCATCATGAGGCAAAGATGTTCATTCACATCTTTGCCTAGTGTCCTCGACTTTACCACAAGTTTTGCATTTGTTGTTTTTAACGATCTGTTGCCTTGTGCTTTTGGCTAGCAAGTCCGCAGAAGGTAGACTGTTGTGTAAAAATCGAAAGAGGACGTTTTTTGTCGGTCCGCATGCGTGGGAGGTAAAGTTCTTTTTCCAAATTTGGGTCTACGGCATTGTTGTTTTTGTTGAACCGTTTCAGAAAAGTTCTACTGGCACAACTGTCTTTTTGTTTTTTGCCACTTTTAAATAAAAAATTTTTATTGATTTTAGGGGGATGTTAAAAAGGGACCCGTTTTTGCCTAATATTTCAGCTGTTGTTTTGTAGTACTGAGACATTTTGTTGTCCCAGTGTTTTGGAAAATTTTTCTGTTTCAAAAAGCTCCAGCTTTGGTTTTGGTTAGTAAACTTTATAAGTGAACTTGCTAACCTGTACTTTGAAAAGTAGTAGTAATCGTAAGTGTTATCCTCTCTGCATTCTTTCAGTTGAAAAAGTGTTTTGAGGCGAAGTGCAAGGCTTTGCTCCTTCAGTGATAAAATTCTGAGACCCCTGCTTTTGACGGGTAAAAAAAGTGTCTCTCTTTTGACCGGATTGAAATTGGTATTTTCCCACAGTTTTTCAAATATGGCACTGTGTAAACGTTCTATGACCCATTTGGGAACGGGAAGCACGTTTTCCAGAAACGTGCTTCTCGTTTCCAAATGGGTCATTCATTTTGACATTGCTAACGTATTTATCAACATAATCTTTCCCCTAAGTGACAAAGTACTTAGTCCCAGAAACTTGAGTTTTTTCTCTATTTTGTTTAGAGTTACTAGCCAGTTGAAATTGGTAGTATTACTCAGTCTGGTGTAAAAAGTATCACCCAAAATTTTTAAACCGGTGTTATTGGTCCACTCTATAATGTTCAATTTATGATCAAAACCCCCAGGAGCAAGACCCTTAGTTTTTGGGGCATTTATCACTGAACCACTTGCTTTTTCAAATAGTTTTACTGTTTCAAAAAAAAAACCAGATGGTGATGGGAATCCCTCGATTCTGCTGTCTGCTCTGATCACCAAAGCGAGAGCTTCAGCAACAAAGACATACAACAGAAAAGAGACAGGATCGCCTTGTCTAACTCCCCTTTCGGTAGGGAAAGAGGCTAACAGGAAACCGCAATTTTGAACGGATGCCGAAACTTTGGAATATAGAGTGTTAACAAAAGATATAAAATTTTCTCCGATATTAAATTTTTGGAGAATCTGCAGCAGAAACGCATGATCAACTTTGTCAAACGCTTTTTCTTGATCTATTGATAAAATGAAACTAGTTAGATTTTTAAATTCCGCATAATCTATTAGATCAGGCACTAAATGTAAATTTGAGAAAATTGTTTTATCTGGAATTCCGCAAGTTTGATTTGGTTGT
Organism: Hydra vulgaris; assembly: GCF_022113875.1. NCBI lineage: Eukaryota > Metazoa > Cnidaria > Hydrozoa > Anthoathecata > Hydridae > Hydra > Hydra vulgaris. The sequence goes on along the minus strand of NC_061165.1, from coordinate 1,846,623 downwards.
ATAATTTTCCCTATTACTTTTGCAGATCTTAGGGCCAGCGCTTTTGTGATTATTTTGTAATCAACGCCAATTAAGGATATAGGACTCCAATTTTTGCATACTGTAAGATCTCCTTGCTTGGGAATCAGTGAAATTATTGACTTTTTCATAGAGTGGCTGGTGTTTTTTTCTACGAAAAGTTTTTCGTAAGCAAGTTTTTCAAAAAAGTTTTCTAAAATGTGCCAAAAAGTTTTGTAAAATTCAGCTGGAAGTCCGTCATAGCCCGGAGATTTTCCGTTTTCAAATTTAAAAAAGGGCATCTTTTAGCTCCATGCCGGTTAGGCGGGTATTTAAAATTTGGTTTTCATCATCACTTAAATGTTTAGTGATGAGTGACAAAACATAGTTTTGGTTTTCTTTGCATAAATTCGTTTGGGTGTAAATGTTTTTATAATATGAAACAAGGGAGTTAAGTATTTCACAAGGTTCACTTGTCAAGGTGCTGTCATTCTTGCGAATTTTGGTGATTTGTTCCGCTGTTGAACTTTTTTTAAATTATACAAAAATTTTGAAGGTTTTTCTCCTTCTTTGATTAGTTTTTGTTTTGTGTGAATAAACCTCCCGGAAACTGGAGCAAGAAAAGAGCATCTTGTTTTTCTTTGATGTCGCTCTTGTTGGATTTTGTTTTCAATCCTTTTGATATGTTTTTTGTTTTTCGCACTTTTCCTGTTTCGATATATGTTGTATTTCAACCCTAACAAAAAGTTTTCAGTCTTCCCACCATTTTAAAAGTGAGTTGTAGGACCGTTTTTTTGCTTGCCAATCTTGAATTAAGAGTTCAATTTTTTGCTTATACACCTCTATTTCCAAAAGGGAACAATTTAATTTTCAGTATCCTGGTCCTCACCTAGTTTTACTAAAATTGACGGTTGTTGTCACAAACTGGTGGTCAGAAAGGAATTGGTGAGAATTTTAGTATATGTTGTTTTTTTGCCGACTTTATCAGGGCAGTAGATTTAATCAAGTCTACATTTTGCCTTCTGGATTCGTCACGTGAATTCTCTTTTGTGTCAAAAAATTTGCGTCTTTCTCTCGGCACATTAGGAGCATAAATATTCAGCACCTGCATTTCATGTTCGTCAATTTTTATCATGACATTTGATATTCTACCGTTTGTGTCCCTTTTTAGTTTGTTTAAAGAAATGTTGGATTTAGAGAGAATCGCCATTCTGCAACAGTTATGACTTAGACTGGAGTTTCAAATGGACTTGCCAGTCCGTTTGTCTCCCCACTGTTTAACAATGGAAGGTCCAGAGTGTGTTTCCTGTAGAAGGATGAGATCAAAGGAGGATTAAAACATTAATAGTCATGATGGAGAAGATCAGTTTTCCTAATTTGAAAACTAGTGTAACTTAAACATAAATATAATAATTTTATAACCTGACATTAAAAACAAAAACATATAAAAGTTAAATTTAAAGCACGAGTTTTTGATTTAACTGACATATTACAAACAGATGGACGCACTGGACCATAACATTCCACACAATAGCACGAACTACAACAATACAGATTACGACAGCTTACGCGCTTAATTAAAAATAGAACATGCATTTTAAAAGAAAAGAACGTCAGAGAAACGAAAAATTATGCAGAAAAAAGAATTTTTTTTAAAAAATAGAAGTTAAGAATAAAAAAAAAAAAGTTTCTTTTGACATCTCCACACAATTTAAGGCATCACAGCCATCAAAGTTAAAGTTTAAATCTTGGTCTTCGTTAACATGAACGTCTGTTTCCATATTGTCTTTTTCAAAGGTATTGTCTATATTTTCTGTGTTTGTTAAATCGACAATTTCTTCATTGGAACTCTCGTTGATACTCTTTTTTTGTTTAATGTTATTGTCTGTTTTGCCCTTTGTTCTTTTTCTTCATGCCTTCATTTCGGTGTTTCGGTGTTCATTTTGAACCCCATTGGTAGACTCATCGGTTTCTACCATGGTCTCAATACATTCAGCTTGAGTTTTTGAAACAGATTGAATATCACCTGATGGTACGATTACTATGGAACTTGCTGATGAACCTTCAGCCTTTGCTGAAGTACTTGAGGTAACATTCTTTGAGTTATATTGTGGCTACCCAATATGTTTGTTTCTTAGGGTGAACCCGTCCACATTTTGATACCTTGGCAGCGGGTTTAATTAGGGGTTTTGCCAGTTTTTATAATTATTATAACATTTCCTGTTAGAATATCTTCACCGTGCACTTTTACCTTTTGGCAGCTAAAGGACTCAAAGGTTCCTCTACCTGCCGCAAGGTGCTTACCTAAAGTAATGAGTGCAGATGACCCTCCGTTTAATAGCATGCCAATAGGAATGTTTTGAACTAAGGCATGTACGTTTCGTATGAATTTCTGCGTAATTGTTAAAGTTATGTTTTTGATAATAATTTCAGATTAGAGAAACTATGATACTTTGTTGAAATTATTAACTACAAATTCAAAATACCGATTGTTATTCCCCAAATGTAACATAAAAGATTTTTTTGGCTAATGCTTCCAAAAATTCTTCCACACTACAATTTAGGTCTCCATATCGGCAAATCAAAACTGTATGCGATGTACTTGAAGATGAAGGTTTAAATATTCCTAAATTAACACGCCCAGTTTTGGTTTCATTAACTGGAGCCACCACGCTAGCATAGCTTTTTGACATTTTAAAAAATACAATCAAAAAATATTCTTTAAAATTTCCACAAAATAAAACAAAAAAAACCACAAGCAAGACTAAAAAGTTTTAAAATGTGTTTTTCTCTGTGTTTTTTTATGGTGCATACCTTATTAACACAAATACTGAAAAAGTTTAGTGTTTTTTTCCGTTGTATATATACATATATATACAGCCGATGTAAACATAGTATACATAAGTTTATTAAGTTGGTAACGCTTGATCATCAATATAAAAAATCACGTTTGTGTTGATTGTGGTTTGATATTTTAACAATCACAGAAGATTTTGTTTAAGTTATGTAATTTTGTTAAAGCTGTATTTGGTTCGAGTACATTGGATCAACATTGGGTTTAGTTTGTAAAAACAATCAATTTTTTGCGATGTATTTACATACCTTGGATCAACGTTGATTTATATACATTGAATCAACGTCGAAATATATACATTGGATCAACGTTGGGTTTAGATCAAGAAAACAATAAACTTTTGGCGTGTTTTTACATACATTGGAAAAACGTTAATTTATATACATTGAATCAAAGTCGAGATATATTCATTGGATCGACGTTGAGTTTAGATCGTAAAAACAATCAACTGTTTCGAAGTTTTTACATACATTGGAAAAATGTTGATTTATATACATTGAATCAACGTCAAAATATATACGTTGGATCAACATTGGGTTTAGATCGTAAAAACAACCAATTTTTTGCAATGTTTTTACATACATTGGACCAATTTGAATTTGCCAGATATTTTTTTTTTCTTTTGGTAATAATTTTATAATTACCCAAATGACATTTGATCAACGTCAGTTTTGCATTGGAAAAAAGAGCCGTCGTTTGCGATGGTTTTATACACGTTGGTCCTATGTAAGTGTGCTAGCTGGGTAAGAATAATAAGTAAAATTCATTTGAATAAATTGACAAAATTTTTATGAAACTATTATTCCACAAAATTTAAAATGTTTTTATTTGCTTCAAACTTAAATGACTTTACCATATTTGCATTAGTTTTTTGAAAAGAATTTCATAACTTAGGTCCACAATCTGCCATTGAATATTTTGTATATTTATTTAATTTTCTTGGCAGTTTAAAGAAATCAAATCGATTTGATCTTAAGAAATACTTTTCATTTACATTTTTCTTAAACTTACAAATAAAATTGGCTAGAGTTAGGTTAATAATATAAAAATACATGCAAATTAGGTTCTGATAAAAATTTGCTTTGTTTACATTCATCATTTTTATATTTCTCATTAAGGGTTTATTATGTTCCTCTCTTTTTTTTCCATACATAATTCTACACACATGTTTTTGCAAACTAAGTATTTTTTTAAGTTTTGATGGTTGTGTACTAGCCCATAAAATATTAGCATAGTTGATAAAACAATAAATTAAATAAAAGTATATTAACTTTAGACAAACTGTATTTACATATGGCCGAACTCGGTACATCAGACCAATGGTTTTACTAACTTTGGATTGTAAATATTTAATATAGGCAAGCCAAGATCAATTATTATCAACAAGTATTCCTAAAAACTTTATAGAGTCATGCTTTTTTATTTGCGTGTTATTTAAAAATAGGTCTGGTAGTTTAAGAGGAAGATTTTCTTCTTGCATTTTTTAATGAAATAAGGTATACTTCGTTTTTCTATGTTTAAGGAGAGTTTACTCGTCATAAACCAGTCATTTAGTTTATTTAATTCAATATTTATATCTGCATAAAGTTTTTTGATACAATTGTTGGAAAGAAATAGGTTTGTATCATCTGCGAACATAATTGGGTTTAACTTTACTGAGGCATTGTATAAGTCGTTAACATAACCTAATAATAAGAGAGGACAAAGTATCGATCCTTGCGGTACTTCAAACAGGATTTTAAGTATTCCATGTTCTTGATTTAGAACATATTGTTTTCTACCCCTGAGGTAACTTTTAATCAAATATTAGACCTTATTAGTTACTCCGTGATGCTTCAACTTCAAAATACAGTGACCAACAGTGTCAAAAGCTTTTGAAAGATCGATAAATATACTTGAAGTAAATTTGTTTTTGTTAAAGCCATTATTTATTTTCTCAACTAATTCAATACATGTTCAGTTAAATGACTTTTTTGAAATCGAAATTGTTTCAAATAAAAGATATTGTTTTTACCAAAATAATCAAAGATTCTTTTGTAGAACACACGCTCAAATATTTTCGAAAATACAAAAAGCACTGATATAGGCCTGTAGTTTGAAACGATAGAATGATCATCATTTTTATAAATTGGAAATACTTTTGCTACTTTTTGTATATCAGGAAATACCTCTTGATCTAAAGAAAGTTTTACTATATAAACGATGGTTTACTAATATTTAATTTATTTGCAATAAGTATATTACTGGGTATATCATCAAATTCTGCTGATTTATTCTTTTTTAATTTAAATAAAGTTGTTTCAAAATCTCTTAATGTTAAGTCAAAATCATGCAACGTTTTGTCATCTGATTGATTTAGTTTTTAAAAGAATTATAGGTTGGTGATGAAGTTGGTATAATTTTGTTAGCAAGATCAAACCCTACATATTTATTAAATTCCTCAGATATTTGTTTAGGGCCTAGTATATCAGTATTTTTGATATTGATTCTTTTTGGCAGCAAAGAAGAATTATTTTTATTTTTCTCTATTAAATCATTTATTAATGACCATGTTTTTTTAGTATCTAACTTTTTTTAACGTTTCTTTAACTTTTTCTAACGTTTTTTAAGAAAATTGATATAAAAGTATTTGTATGTTTTAGAATTGTCTTGATTTACTGTGTTTTTATTTTAAAGATATTTGTTGTATAATTTTTGTTTGTTTTTTCAGCATTTTATCAGTGTTTTATCCATTTATGGATTAGCAAGTGTTTTTATTTTTATTACTTTATTTGAGCACGCTTCATTGAAGATCTCTTGAAATTTGTTTAAAAATAAGTTGCACGCTTCATTTGCATTTATAATTTATAAACGTCACCACTATTTCTTCTATAAAATTTGTGAGATAGATAGTTTGTAACTCAAATTTATAGATGTCAACTCTATAACCAAAAAACACTTGCTTTAAATTGCATTAACAAAATTTCATCAAAATGGAGATGTTCATACAAGTATAGTTGTTGCTCCAAATCATAATATCTATCTTAAACCATGTTAGTGTCTGTATATAGAATAACACCAAAAATAAACAACATAATAACAAATATAACAATATATGAATAACGTCAGATTTCTGCATCCCCTTCCATGTTTTTAAATATCAATAATTATAAACAAATTTTTCAGGTTGATTTTTAAAGTCGTCTAACTTAATAGATTTCCTAAATTATGGTTAGTAGAATTTCTTGGGGATATGTAACCTTGTTAAACGTTTCAATTGTTGACTTCTATGACTTTAGCATTCAATAAAGGTGGAATTGCTGGATGCGTTGAGTATGTTGATAAGGACGCTGGCATAGATGACAGTAGAGGTTGTTGTTGGTAGAGGTGGTGCTGGTACCGTTGGTGCTGATGTCGGAGGCGGGACAGTACTATGAATGATGCTTGTTTTAGTTTTTTGACTTTCTGGGACATACTCTGTAAATGGTGGCAAATTGGCACTGGATTCAACAACTTAAGCTTATCCTTGGTGGTGTGTTCAATACAACTTCAGTTTTGTTTGACTTTAGTTGGTTGTGAAATTAGAAAAAAAAGTTTTAGTTTTTCTCTGCTAGTTGCTACCTGTCTCTTTAACTTTGATAACATCTAGGTCATTTTTTTAAATTTAACAGTTTTTTCACTGCAATCCATTTTTTAGGGTGTTGTCTACTTGATTTTGTATGAAAGCGATTTTTCCATCACGAAATGTTATAAGTAAAGGTGTATATTCTTTAAGTAATTCAAGGATCTTTGCATATCTTGTTCGTAAAGCTTCTACTTTGGCAGACCATGCATGCCTTTTTTTTCTCAAGATTTGGTCATTATCAAACATAGGTATTCTGGTGTTTATCCTAGGCATGGCATGATAAAAGGGATGGATAATTAAAACTTGAGGGGGGGACAAATGACAAGTAGGATCTGTGTGTTTTTTATTGTGAATGTTGCCTTCACAAAAGCGTTATTATTGAGATCACCATCTGGGGTTAATGTTATAAAACTTTTTATCGGAATAAAATGCTATTGGCGGAAATATTACTCACAGAGTTTTTACAGCCGTAAATTTAGAGTTGTTAAATAGTTTTTAATTCAATGTTATAAAACTTTTCCACAGCAAATTTTGCTAATATCTATGATCTAAATTTATTTTTAGAAATCTATTGTCGAGATCCATAATATTCTTTAGGCATAAAACTTTGTCAATAACAAAGTGTTTTGGAATTAAAAATTCTAAAACGTAGTTAACAAACTGAAGTTTTAAATCCAGTTTTCTCATGAATTTGGACTGTTCTGATTGAAGAATATTTTATTGCTTTAGAATATTTGGCAGATCAGAGACAAATACATTTAGACTACAAGAGTCTATATATATAGAAATACATTTAGAGTTTCTTAAGACTACCAATTATTTAGTAATTCAGTAAAATATTATTTAGTAATTCAGTAAAATATTCTATAGACACTTTGTAGTTGGAATTCTAAGACCATTTGTTTCAAAACTCTATAGAAAACTTTGTTGATTTAAATATAGAAAATCTATACACATTTTGTATATTTGTTATTGAAGGAAATAAGAAAAATAGCATAAATAAACTTTTGAAAAAAATGACTTTAAATATTAAATAGTTAAAAAAATTATTCAGAAACTCAAATTCTTATAACAAAAATTTATTTAGACACAAATAAACATTTAAACATAAAACTCTTTTGATGCTTTCTGATTAGAATTTTATCCAAAAAAAAGTTTCACTTGCTTCCATACCATAGACAATATGAGAAACTTTGGAAACAAGTTGTACATGATCGCTAAACACTTACTGAATAAGAAGAAAAATCTTTGATTTATTTTGTTATCTGACTTTATCGAAAATATTTGAGCTCATACCATATTCGAGCATCAAAGATAATTTCTAGAAATTTAATAATTGTGTTTATGTTTTGACCACTTGCTTTACTATTTCGAAACTCAAATAACCTCTTCGTAAATTTTAAATGGAGAAATTTCTTTTGCCTTTTTGAGTTTGTCTAAAACTAAAGTTAATCTGATATTTGGATCAATATATAGTCCTGATATTTGGATCAATATATAGTCCTTCCTATATCGTTTCTTAATAGCTTAATAACAAACTTTACAAATTTTCAAACATTTTCTAAAGTTAATTATTGAGCTAAAAATTAAATTCCTGATGATTTTCTTTCAGGCTCCAATGTCTTAAAGAAAATTTATAAAGTATATCTAAAAAGTTAAATTTGTTTAATAACTTGTTCATATATATGTATATATATATATATATATATATATATATATATATATATATATGTGTATATATATATATATATATATATATATATATATATATATATATATATATATATATATGTGTATATATATATATATATATATATATATATATGTGTGTGTGTGTGTGTGTGTGTGTGTGTGTGTGTGTGTGTGTGTGTGTGTGTGTGTGTGTGTGTGTGTGTGTGTGTATGTATATATATATATAGACCTGGCCAAAGGCGGGTACAATCGGTGATTTTCACCCAGGCACCAAAGTTCCAAAGGCGCTAAATTTTAATTGAATACTATTTGTTTTTCTTGAGAATATAAAAATATAAAAATTTATAGGAATAACTTTACAAAATTTATATACTTATTTTATTTAAGAATAAGTATATATTAACTTATAATGAAAATTTGATAACACAAAAATACTTTTTTTACATTTTCTTAAATTTACTTAGTGAACATAAGTGCACAGTTTTAAAAATGTTTAAATTAATTAAGAACAAAAGGGCCTCCGGCGCTAAGATATTAGGGGTGCCAGAAGACGAAAGATTAAAAAAATCATGAAATTTTAATAACTAAAGAGTAAAACTCTGTTTTTACTGATAAAAAAAATTACTTGATGTTGTGCATAGTAAATAACTTGCTTTGTTTATATTACCAAAGAATTTTAGTTTAAAATCAAAGTTAAAAACGTTGGTGTGTGTACGCTTCTCATTAAACTCAGCTTATAGTTAATTAAAAATGACCTTACTGAAATTCCAACTAATCAAAAGTTACTTAGAACCTCAGTACTTTTTCAAAAACCCTGTTGCGAATCTTTGAAATAAATAAGCGCATGGTGTAATTAAACTACCTAAAGTAAACACTTTTAAAAGTATTTTTTGGTGCTACTTTAACTGCAGCAATGCTAATCATTAACATATAAAAGCCTGGTGTTGCTTTCTTTCATCAATATTTATATTTTTATGTATAAGTTTTATTGACTATTGTAATAAATAAATAAAAATCAAAGATTATATAACTTTCAGCTACATTTCTGCTAGATGGAAGATCTTGCTTGACAAGCATTTGGACACCAGACGCTCAGCTCAGATTGCCGCTATAAAACTAATTGCAAAGCCATCACAAAAAATTACTGCTGCTCTTAGGTCATTGCTTTAGTTACATTCAACCAAAACATCGATTCATAATCAGAAAATGACTTGTCTTGGTGATGAAACAGAATTTGTTGCAAAGCATATAATGATAGCAGAATTTTTTTTTTAACGTTTCAAGCATTGAATATGTTTTTGATGTAAAATATTTCATTTGAAATTTGATGACATTGCTATTCAAAGATTTTTTTTCGGAATCAGAGACTGCTATTGATAAGTCACCTAGTTTATAAAAATAGCTATGGGGTAAAAATATATGAAATCATCCAGACCATGACACCCTTACGTCTCAGAATTTGTTTATTTTTACACCACTTGCAGTCCATATCAAAAAAATAATAACTGCGAAAATTTTAGTTAAAAATACCAATGGGTTCCATAGATATTGTCACAAATAATGCTGACTCAGCATTTTAGTGATTTTCTGAAGCGACTACAAAGCAACTTTGACATATAGTATCTTCATAATGGCTAGGGGAAATTTCCTAAAATTTGGTACTCTAATAGATTTTAACTTGAGGAATCTAAAAATAGCACTCTTAAGACTCGATTATCTCAAGAAATGCCTTATTTATCCAATTTTGTTCAAAATTATTGACTTGTAAGTTAGTGATTTTTGGAGGTAAAATAAAGACTGTGGCCCAAAATCCAGAGTAAAAATTTTAATTGTATATCATTATTTCATCTTAGGTCTACTGAAAAAAAATTAGATTCATCAATTGTCTCTCTAATACGTGATCAAAATTTGCATTTAAAAATGGTGTCTTTTTAGAAAAATTTAATTTTTGTAACAAAAGCAATTAAAATATTTTTTAAAACATTTATTTGAATAAAACATCAAATATTGTCATTTATTGAATAGTTTAGGACATTTATAGTCATGGGCCAAGGGAGATACCCTCCACTTCCACAGGAGGCCCCTACGCCCCCTTCCCCAATCTCCCTAGATTTTTTTTTTTTTTTTTTTTTTGCATAAAATGAATAAATAATGCAAAAACATACAATTTAATTTTAATTTTGAAAAAAAAAAAATCATTATTTCAAATTGGTGACTTAAAACCTCCTTTTATATAAAAAACAAACATAAGTTTTGTTTTGTTCTTTTCAAAGGTATTTACTTGTTTGTATTTTCTTAAAGAATTACTTTTAATTTTATAGTTTTTATATGATTTTGTTAGGTAATAAATAATAAAAATAATTAATATGGAGAAATGTGACATTGGAAAAAGTCTTAACATTCATTGCCACAAAACTGGATTTTCAAGAAAACAAGGTTTTGTTCAATTTAAAGATCTTCCTTGTGAAAAACAAGAAGAAATAATATGGCAAGCAAATTTAAAGGAAAAATATAGTTCAATAAGAATTATATGTTGTTATCAGGAGCAATTCTATGGAAAATATTTTGAGAGAAAAATTACAAAGTGTTGCAATCCTTTTGGAACACACAAGGAAAGTAAAAAAATTGCTATAAAAGGTAATCTTACCTTATTTACAACAGAATTGATATGGAAATTAAAAGAAAACAATTTATTATTTATAAAAAGTTTTATAATTTAACAACGTAAAACTAAATTTGATTTTTAGGTAATATAAAGATTTCCATAGACATGGCAAACTATTTGCAAAAAAATAATGTTTATGTAACCCCAGGTTGGAAATTCTGCAGTAAATGTTACAAAAAAGCAATAGAAACTGATGAAGATTTAAATTCACAGGAGGAATGGGAATCAAAAAGTGAGAAAAAAATTAAGTTAGATACCACTATAGAATTGCTTGGAATCTCACCGGTCAAACTAAAAAGTCTTTCAAAACACAGCAAATTGCCTGTAGCAAAACAAAAGTTTGAGAACACTATTGACAGAGTTGCAAAAATGGTCTCATTAGCATATAATATTAAAGAAACTTTTTTAACAACAGAAATAAAAAGCCCTATTTTAAACAACAACATTAACAATGACCATGATCTAGACATTTTAATGTATGAAATAAAAAATAAAATTTCAGAGACTGACTCTTATCACCATAAGGTGCAAATGTTAACACTCGCACCAAAATCATGGACACGTAAAAAGATATCAAGCTACTTTGAAGTGTCTGAGTATCTTGTTCGAACAGCAAGAAAAGTTAAAAATGAGAATGGAATTCTATCATTACCCGGGAAAAAAACTGGAAACCCACTTTCACCAGAAACAGTTAATTTAGTGATTAACTTTTATCAAAGTGATGAATTTTCAAGAATGATGCCAGGAAAAAAAGATTATGTAAGTATTAAGAAAAACCAACATGTTCAAAAAAAATTATTGCTACTCAATCTTAATGAATTACATGTTGCATTTAAAAAAGACTACTCTAACATCAAAGTCAGTTTGTCAAAGTTTTGTACTCTTAAACCTAAATGGTGTATTACAACTAATGCGTCAGGTACCCAAAATGTATGTGTTTGCATACATCACCAAAATACAAAATTTCTCATTGATGCCATTAGGTGGAATAAAAGTTATAAAGATTTCATGGCATTGATTGTTTGCTCTCTTGAAAATGCAGAATGTATGTTGCATCGATGTAACCAATGTCCTGGTATTGAAGCGCTAAAAAGTTTTTTAGTGCAGGAGTTTATGGACCATGAGCATGAAGAAGATGTAGTGTTTAAGCAATGGCAGAGTACAGATCGTACAACACTACTTTCACAGTCATTGCCACTAGATGAATTTATTGATTTATTATGTGACAGTATTGACAACCTTACCACTCATTCATATATTGCAAAAACACAAAGTAGATACTTAAAAAACTGTAAAGAAAATCTTAACCAAAACAAATGCTTAATTTTAGGAGATTTTGCTGAAAACTATCAATATGTTGTTCAGGATGAGGTTCAAAGTTATCACTGGAGCAAAAGTCAATGCTCACTTTATACAGTTGTACTTTATTTTATAACTTCTCAAACATAAATCTTTTTGTTACCTTTCAGAAGATGTTGATCATGACACAGGATTTATTTACAAGACTCAGGAAGATATAACTAGATATATTAAAGAAAATCTACCTGATGTATCAAGTGTGAAATACTTTTCTGATGGTTGTGCAGCACAATTTAAAAATTTTAAAAATTTTATCAATCTTTGTCATCACAGTAAAGACTTTGATTTAAATGCTGAATGGGTATTTTTTGCTACCAGTCATAGTAAATCCCCCTGTGATGGTTTTGGTGGGACTGTTAAAAGAGTAGTATGTCAAGAAAGTCTAAAACAAATAACTACTGGGCATATTTTAGATGTTAATTTAATGTACTCCTTTTGTAAAGCCAAGATAAATGGAATTTATTTTAAGTTATTTTCAAAAGAAGAAATTAATCAAACACGAGCACAATTAGAAAAAAGATATTTAGGTGGAAGAACAGTTCCTGGCACAAGGATGTATCATCATTTTATTTCATTTGCTCCAAACACTATAAGTTATAAAAAAATAAGTATTGATGCATGCACTGAAATATTTGATATCATTCCAAAAAGCAAACATTATGTAGATATTTCATTAAATATTAAAAAAATGGATTATATTGCATGTTTTTATGATGGATTTTGGTGGGTAGGGATTGCTGAAGATGTAAGTGAGCTTGATATAAAAGTCAGATTCATGCATCCACATGGACCAGATAAAAACTTCTTTTGGCCAATAAGAACTGATGAGTGTTGGGTGCTCAATTCTGAAGTTATATGCCTAATTTCTACACCCACAACAATATCAGGTCGTACATACAACATAACTGATTTAGATTTGGAGAATATAAACTGTTGGTTACAAAAAAAAATTAATTATGCTTAAAATAATTTTGTTTTTATTTTATTTACCTAATTTGCATTTTAAATGTCTTTTATTTTTTTCAAATCCTTGGATTGTAGACTGAGAAGGAGGGGTGGGGGTTTATATAAATCACAAATCACTCCCATCTTATTATGTCAATGACTATATTAGTCTAAAACTACATAAAGATATTTATTGTCAATATGTTTTAAAAACATTTTAAAACATTTGTTTTTGAAATTTATGACTTAAAATCGTAAAAAGATCTTTGAAATAAGAGGTAAGTATTTATCGATTTGAAGTAATGCAAATAAATCATTTCTTACTTAAACTGAAAAAATATGTTTTTAAAATGTATTTTAACAATCAACTATTATTTATTCATTTTATGTAAAAAAAAAAAAAAAAAAATCTAGGGAGATTTGGGGAGGGGGCGGAGGGGCCTTCCGTGGGTAGGGAGGGCATCTCCCTTGGCCCATGACTTTAAATGTTTATTTAAATTTAAACTAGTCAATAAATAAAATTATTTGGTGTTTTATTCAAATAAATGTTTAAAAAAATATTTTAATTGCTTTTGTTACAAAATTTAAAATTTTCTAAAAAGACACCATTTTTAAATGCAAATTTTGATCATGTATTAGAGAGGCAATTGATGAATCTAATTTTTTTCAGTAGACCTAAGATGAAATAATGATATACAATTAAAATTTTTACTCAGGATTTTGGGCCACAGTCTTTATTTTACCTCCAAAAATCACTAACTTACAAGTCAATAATTTTGAACAAAATTGGATAAATGAGGCATTTCTTGAGATAATCGAGTCTTAAGAGTGCTATTTTTGGATTCCTCATGTTATAATCTATTAGAGTACCAAATTTTATAAATTTCCCCTAGCCATTATGAAGATACTATATGTCAAAGTTGCTTTGTAGTCACTTCAGAAAATCACTAAAATGCTGAGTCAGCATTATTTCAACTGACGATATCTCTAGAACCCATTGGTATTTTTAACTAAAATTTTTGCAGTTATTATTTTTTTGATATGGACTGCAAGTGGTGTAAAAATAAACAAATTCTGAGATGTAAGGGTGTCGAAAATTATTTTTTTTGGATGATTTCATATATTTTTACCCTATGGGTTGTTTTTTTCCAAAGTGCATGATATTGCATTTTTCACTATTAAAATGTAATTGCCAGATCTCAAACCATTTAGGAAGATTTTGTTAACTTCATTCTCAAAAAATTAACCAGTCTCAGAGTAAGCTACTTTCCCCATTAAATTAGATCATCTGCAAAGATCTTAGGATGTTCTAAAATCTCTGGCAAATAGTTGATATAGCGTTTTGTTTAAAGTACTTCACTCTTTATGTCATTGCATACTTTTTTTGCTTTACTTTTTATTTAGCCTATTTATTGTTCTTTAAATATAAATTTAACCATAGTGACCTTTTGATACAAACTAAATCTTTAATATCTCAGTTAATCCAGGGAGGTCATACTGAGTTCTAGTTTGTTGTGATGTAAAGTATTCTATGATATTTGTGTAAATTAACAAAATTTTATTATACACTTTTATACAGTTTAATTCCTAACGCATTGTCCATTTCATTCCTTTGATCACTCGACTTGTTTCAGAATAGTTTCCACAATGATCGTTAAATTATTTATTTGATATTTTATTTTAACTTTAGTCGGTTTATTATTGTTGGTAAGTTCCTTACTAATACAGAATGTCTTTGTTTGGTGTTGCCATGTTTGGTGTTTGGTATTTGGTGTTGCCTAGAGAAAAGAATTGTTTAAATTTAATTAAATTGTTAGGTTTATCGATGATGTAGTCTAAAGTACTTGAGGGCATAAAGCTATCGTTAAAGAACGTTGCAATACTAACTTGTTGATACAATAAAGATTTAATTACAGTACAAGCAATTTCTTTGTCAGGTTCATTATTACTTGTTGCAATTGCTTTAAATAAACCGTTCGATCGTAAAATTTAATATAAGTCTCAAATCAATAACAAACTTCTATATACTTTATTATTAATTTTATTGTTTTAATATTTCAATTTTAGCGATTTTATAGCATCATTTAATTGTTTATTTAAAAATGATGTTCCGTACTCCTGAACTCTCATATAGAAAATGAGAGTTGTTTTTTAATTTTAATTCATTCCGTTTAGATTGCAGTTGAAAATCTATTTGTCTGATCTATTTCTTTCTGTTTGAGCTTTTTCAAGGCAACACGTTTATAAACTCATAGTTCTCTTTTAAACTTTTTGCTGCAGCTAGTTGGACATTAATCAGCCTACTCTGGTAGTTCTATGAAAAATGGCCCTGGGTCATCTGTTTGTGATTTCAATTGTTTAACTTAAATAGGTTTTATTTCTTCCTAATTTATAATATGAAGAATTTCAGTTATATGTTGAATATCATCATTTGTTTTACATAATTCTGCTTCTTTGAAAATGATTATATTTTTTCCCTTTCCTTTTTTGCTGCTGTTGCTCTATTGTTGTTGCAATATATATTGATTAAGAATTGATTTTTGTTTAATTCTGAATTTCATCCTCACTCGTTTCAGAGTATTAACAGTACCATGTTGTGCATGAATAGTGTCTCTGTTTGTACTTTTGGTGTGCATTGTTGAGGACTCATTTTGTGCTCTTTGTTACAGCAATAGTTTTTAATAGTAATGAGGTAATTGCTTAGACTATTAAATAGTGTGCTAAGTATAATCTATTCTTTAAGACAACATCTTTAACATATACAATATGGCTAAAATAGAAAAAACTGAAAACCACAAAAAACCATTGTCATCACCGAATTTTTTAAGTCTAACATTCACTAATATCTGTGGTCTTCAAAGTATTTTTTCTTCTATTGTGTTTCATTTCTTGCAATTATCACCAGATATACTTGCTCTTTGTTAAGATGGTACCCAGCCATTATTTCTATTTTCTTATACTTTACACATAATAAATACCTTTTATGAATTACTAGAATAATAGATAAAAATCTAAAGCGTATTGCAAATAATTGCTGACTCAGCAAAAAAAGTGAAAATGTTAACGTCCCAAGAACATAAATATCTTAAAATTACAACAGTATTAAAGGTTGAAATTTTGCAAAACACTAGTATATTAGTGTAGCTTATGCCTGAACCAGATATTTTTAAAAAAATTTTAAACGATAAAAAATGGTAGACTTAATTCTATAAAAAATTTTATAGTATTATAACTTTTTTTATAGTATTAAGTCTGCAAATTTTTAGCAAAAAAATACTAATTTGATATGGTAACTGTAGATTAAGTTTAATTTTTTTTAATTATATTTTAGGTTCAAGCACTAAATGCATTATTAAAGAACATATCCTGAAAATTTGAAGCTAAAATAAGGTTTTTTATTGAGATATCATTCTTTTTTTACAGCTACTCATAAAAAAAAACAAAAATTGACAAAAATCAGTTTTAAATATATAAATCATGTAAACTACTACCATAAATCATATGTTTGAAAAGATTATTATTGATATTAAAAAATTATTTTGGAAAAAATTTTTTTACTATTGAATTTTACAAGGTTCAACATCTAAATAACATTTTTTTAATTTTTTTTTTTTTTTTTTCATTTTTTACCAAAATAATGGCTGTATACCACTAGTTTGAGTTAAACTGTCTTATCTTGTGATATTAGTATTGATGGTTATTTTCCTTTATTTTGTAAAGATTCCAATAGTCACATGTTTGGTTCGGGCACTTAAATTCGTAAAAATTCACCCATTTGTTGGGAATTTAGAGTTGAATCAACAGACTATTCTTTTATGTGCTTTGTTTAGCACCATTTCAGTATGTCACGTTTTTCTTTGTTCTATATCGCTTTTTCTCTGTATCTTTCAGGTAATATTGTTGATTTTGGTGACTTGAATGATCATCACACAGAAATTTTTTTTTGAGTCCTAAAGACAAAGTGTAAACTTTCTAATTCGCTTTTCAGAAAATCCAAATTAGTTACTTTTTTTATTTGAGTTTTTTTTTGTCCACTCGACTATATTTGTGTCTTGTTTCTGAGCCTAGCCTCTGTTTAGTTTCTCCAAGCTTGCTGGGACTCTTTACTTGATTTTCTTTTGTAATGATACTTATGTTGAATTCTCACATTTTCCTGCTGACAATTGATCTTTTTATGTAACTTCTTGAATTCAGGTATCACTTAGTATCACTTTTCTCCATTGTTTGCATTAATGCTTTGTAGCTCTCTCGTCTTTATGTTTTTCTGCTTCATAAAGTCTTCTTAATCTTCTGTTTATCGTTTTCTTACTCATTATCACTATTCTTTGTTTTCTAGTAACTCCCAACTTTATGTGGTTGTTTGCAGCCTAGTTGGGAGTAAATAAATTTAGAATTTTGAAAAATAAAACCTTTTTTTTGTGAGTTAATCTTGTTTTTATAATAACTTTTGTACACTATTATTATTACATAATGTATTATATTTAAAATATTATTTATACTATCTTATTCTCCTAAAATTATTACTGTCTTTTGATCAATTGAACCTATTGTTTCAAATTAAAAAAAGTTCAATTTTTTAAAATTCTTTAAAATTAATTAAAAAAGTATTTTTTTTATAAAAATATCTATAGTACAAAACACAGGAAAAGATAAGAAAAATATATATACGTAAATCCGGTTTGCTGTTGTTTCAATGGAAGTGCCTTATTGAGACATCATTTTTGTAAAGCTTCATTAAATGTTTGTACTGTTCGTTCAGCTTCACTGTTTGATGATGGGTGGTAAAAGGCTGTAAAAATATGTCGTATAGCATTTTTTTTGAAAGAATTGTTGCTAACATTTACCTAGGGGATCCCATCAATGGTAAATATATTTCTCAGTTGTTCAAATGTATTTACTAATTTTGTGTTTTTCATTATGTCATCGGTGTATTTTGAGTAAGCGTCGCGTACAATTAAAAACATCTGTTCCGTGAATGGACCAGCGTATGAATATGCAT
Organism: Hydra vulgaris; assembly: GCF_022113875.1. Classification (NCBI taxonomy): domain Eukaryota; kingdom Metazoa; phylum Cnidaria; class Hydrozoa; order Anthoathecata; family Hydridae; genus Hydra; species Hydra vulgaris. The sequence continues at coordinate 1,828,508 of NC_061165.1, read as the reverse complement.
TCGACTCCATTATTTACATGAATATATTCCTAATAGTATATTAGTACGTTTTATGTGTCTGTTTGGTGCATCTCACATATTAACAGCATGTACAAACGGTTTCCTTAATGTCTTTGTCCGAACTGGTTCATCAAGCGAGGCTCAATCTTCGTAGCTTGGTTTAAATATCTGTGATAATAATCATTCCCAGAAATGACTTGAGCTGAGTTTCCAATGCGCATTCTTAATTGCATTTGATTTTTCTTTAAAGGGTACAACTCCATCCTTTGTTTATATAAACACTAAGTAATCAACTTTCAATGACATAAATACGTACTTACTTTTCTTTAACTTTAGACCTGCGTTTCCCAGGTTTTGCTCTACTTTTTCAATGTTTTCTAAGTATTTTTATATGTTTGGCCTGACACTAAATTATCATCAACTCAAACTCTTGTAAACTGCAATTTGCTAATTTTTTTTTTAACTTCTCTTCAAAAAATTCCTGGTGCTGAGTGCATTCCAAACTGCAGTTGTGTAGACTTAAACAAACCTCGATGCGTATTGGGTCAATATTTCGCGAGAATGGTCCTCAAACTGATATGCAAAAGCCAAATCTAGTTTTAGAAACTTTTGCCCACTAGCCAAGGCTGCAAACAAATCTTCAGTCCTTGGAAGATAACTATCGCATATAGCTGCCTAATTTACAGTCTATTTATAGTCACCGCATTACCGTATCATACCGTCCTTCTTTAGTATTAGAAAAATTGGATTTGTTTATTTAGAAAGACTGACTGGTCTGTATATGGTAGAAGATATAACCCAATCAATTTTTGCATTAACTTTGTCCAATAGTGCATATGGCTTAAGTTGGGCTCTTTTACACATAGATTTAATACCAAATTAAAAAAAAATTCATTTGGAATTAAATCTATGTGTAAAAACGTGTCTTTTAATGCACCAAGTACGTTTTGGAATATTGCTGAGTATTTACTAATCAACCTTTTAATTGTTGGTGTGCCAAAACAGTGTTAAGTTTCATTTTTATTTAAATTATTTTTATTTTTATTAATCAATCTTTGCCAATCAAATAAAGACCTTCACCCGGGTTGATAATTATATTTAGTAGATTGTTTTGTCCATTTATTTTAACAGACTTCTCCAGTACATGTCCGTTAAAAAGAATTGGTATGATACTTATTCTTGTGAGCCCTTTTTCTTGTAAACTTCTAAATAATCTTTGTCTCATTACTGTAACTAATGCTCCTGGGACAAGCTCCTTCTGTAAATAAACACCTTCAGTTTCTACATCGATCATAATTGGTTTCCTTTTACTTGATCTATTGCAGTTGTGAACCTTGAATTTTGAGTATCTTTATTAGTATTATATCTTTGTCGAGCAAGTTTTTTTACTGACTTGTCGAGCAAGTTTTTTTACTGACTTGATGAGCGAGTTTTTTTACTAACTTGTCGAGCAAGTTTTTTTACCGACTTGTTGAGCGAGTTTTTTAACTAACTTGTTGAGCAAGTTTTTTTACCAACTTGATGAGCAAGTTTTTTCTACTGACTTGTTGAACAAGTTTTTTTACTGACTTGTTGAGCAAGTTTTTTTACTGACTTAATGAGCAAGTTTTTTTACTGACTTGTTGAGCAAGTTTTTTTACTGACTTTAACTTATTACTAGCGATGGATGGCAGTCGTGGCTTATGACGTAATCCATCATTAAAATAGTCGCATACTCAACAATTTCCACATCTTTCTTTTATGTCTTTTACCTGTGTAACGTCGTAGTGTAACATTTATCTGTTTTAATGTTGTAGAAATCTCTCCAAATAGCATCTTTTTGTTGCCCTCCTTTTTTCGTTAAAAAGTAAATTTGGTAACTTTGTTATTTAAGTTATTAGAGACTATTTGCTAAGAGTTAATCATTCACACTTTACAGACAGTCAGTTGTTAAAATAAAAAGGTCAGATTTACCTAGAAGCTTGATAGGCTATCACCAAGGATAGCAAATTTTTGTGAACTGACATTTGAGGCGGTAAACTTCCGTTGTTCTTTTTTTTAAAGACGATATTTATTAAAAGGATAATATTTATTCTGTTTATTTGTTTATTATATGTTTATTAATCATTATATTATAAATGTTTCAATAAATATACAGAGTTAAAAAAGCAGGGCGTATACCTTTTTTGAACAATGCACTTTTTTTTTACATGTAAACGCAGCAAATTGTTAGTAAGTAGCAGCGACCAATCACATGTTGCTGCGACAAAGTCTGGTTAGGACTTAATGGTAAAAAAATTAATGCAAAGTTCATTAAATCAGGCATCACAAACAATATATTTATAGTTTTTTTTTCTCTTTTAGAAAACTATGAGCTAGATTAGTGGTTATTCTTTCATTAAATATAAAATATTTTCTGAATCTTACGGCAGGTGTTAATATAGTATGGAGAATACGGATCAGCTGCGTAGAAATTAAAAAACTATAAAAAATTATTAAAAAATCATCAAAAAACAAAGAATTAAGAAATCAAAACAATTAAAAAAATCATGTGCATAACGTCATTAATTTAATCAATTGTTTTTTTTATATTTAACTTTAGTCAATACCAACTCTGGATTAAAAACTTTGTGTGCAAGTTGCAACATTTTTTTTAATATTTCCTAATCAAGTTGTGTAAAATTTTATAAAATGAGTTGTTATATGGTTTACAATCCTTACTTTACTGTAAGTTTTTGAAACTACCCACACAAGTTTATGGTAAAAGGTAGTAGTAGTAGTAGTAGTAGTAGTAGTAGTAGTAGTAGTAGTAGTAGTAGTAGTAGTAGTAGTAGTAGTAGTAGTAGTAGTAGTAGTAGTAGTAGTAGTAGTAGTAGTAGTAGTAGTAGTAGTATCATAGATAGTCATAGATAGTCAGATTACAGTTAGTTTTTGTGAAGCTCATATTACAATTTTCACTAAGGAAAGCTGCGAGCTGTAGTAACATTGGAGCTTATCGAGGCTGGCTTTAAAGCTGTTGACAGATGGATAATCGATTACTTATCTGGTATTATATATTATTATTTTTCTTTAATTTTCATCTTCAAAATGAAAGAAAAATAATAAATATAAATTATAGTTTGTGAAATCAACAACTTAATAAATAAAAACGCTTTTTACTTTAACGGAAGTCCCAATTATTAATTATATTGTTTCTATTAAAAGTACTTTTAAAAATAACTACAGGCTCCTCTGACCTTGGGGAGGTAAATACAGTAAAAAAATATATTAACTTGAAATAATAAACTATATCAATATTCCAAAAATGAACAGTTTTATTTAAAAGTTAATTTAATTGATTTTCTTAAAGTTAGCACTTAAACTTGTCATAATAAAAAATATAGACTATGTTTTGTTACAATATATTAATTAGCAGTTATTAGTTTATAATATCTAGTTAAAAAAAATTAAAGTTATTAAACATCTTTTTGAATTTTATAATTTCTTTTTAGCATTTCCTTGCTTTATCAAAACTGATTGTGAGTTATGTGCATAATTTTATTTTGGCATATAATTTCATATACCATGTTGTATTTTAGAATACATTGTTGACAACTTCGTTACTCCATTAGCAAAAGGAAAAATGGTTGCTGAAATTCCAGTCCTAGATAAAGAGTTCTTTGTTTCACTAGACTTCAATCCATTTAAGTTTGATTTTGGTTCACATAATGTTATTCATTTCACTATTGGTTCTGATCATTCTAATTATGGAGATAAAACACCAGGAATTTGGTCAAATGCACAAGGTACTGGCGTACTTGACATAGCATCTTCAATTAATGGATATTTGGATGTGCATACTTTTTCAACAGATGTATTTGAAATTAATCAGTGGTCAAACATTGTAATATGTCAAGTTTTCAATGGGTTGTTTTATATATACAAAATCAGAATAAATGAACAAACTGTCTTTTCTATAATAAACAACCAAGCTGAAAGCTTTGATAATGTCAAAGTATATGCTTCAAATCCATGGGCAGATGTTCAAAACGGTTCAATAAAAAACTTGTTTGTTGTTAATGGGAATTCAAGTAATATTTTATGTTGTTTTATATTCACAGTTTGCGCTTGCTATTTTATGTTTGATCATCTATGATCAACCTAAATTTAATTTTATTATTACTGTTATAGACTTTTATTTTTACTGTTATACACTTTTTTTTATTTTAGCTAAAGAAATGAAGCCAATTGTAATTAATCCTAAAGGTTTTTTTTTTTAATTATTTTTTTAATATTTCTCTAAAAATATTGTAATTATAACTGTTAACTTTATTTGTTTGAGGGCGGAGTTCTTTTTTTAATATTCATGTTTGACCATATTTATTAAGTAAAATATTAATTATTTTAAAAACATTTTAAAATGTTAACTATCCCTGAATGAAGTTAAATTTATTTATATCCTAATTATTTAGTGTTTGTTTTGATTTATTTAAACATATTTTAACTCTGTTAAATATTTAGAAAAATTAAATGTTAACTTTTGTTAAAGTTGTTAATTAAATTTTTCTTTTTTATTTCTCATAAAGAAATTTATTTATTTATTCATTCTTGTATTAGGAGTAAGTGATTTGTAAAACAGGTAAAAACAGGACTTTGTACCTCACCCAAGAATATATTAAATATAACTTAACTTTTAATAAGAATATAAATATAATATATCTATTTAATAATACTGAACTTAATAGTAGTAGTAGTAGTAGTAGTAGTAGTAGTAGTAGTAGTAGTAGTAGTAGTAGTAGTAGTAGTAGTAGTAGTAGTAGTAGTAAGTAGTAGTAGTAGTAGTAGTGTGCTTTCGAGCCTGTTTGACACAGTAACCTGGGCAGTCATTGCAAGCGATGTAATGGCGAGAGTTGCAGCAGCATTATTTTATAGGAAAACGTGATTGAACATGTATCCAAATGTCTAACGTAGGTAAACTTAAAATTAAGCAATGTTAAAACGTATGTTAAAAACATTCTGAAACATTTTTACAAGTTTTACAGATTTTCACTTGAAAATTGCATTGCGTCAAGTGATTCTTAATTTTGATCTATAAAATTTTTTCCCTTTAAAAAGTCGTTATATTATTTTTTTTGCTCAAAAATGTAGCAGTGTGGCCGAGTGGATAAGGCGTCGAACTTCTACCACTCCGTCAGGGTTTCTACCACTGGTGACTGTTTTTTTTTTTTAATTTTTTTTTATTATTTTAAAATACATAATACTTTTGAAGTTTTATAGAGATCAAACATATGTAATGATACACTTTTACAAAAACAAAGATTTTAAAAAAGCTAAAGTTTCATAAAACATCAAAAAAAACATCACCGGGAGAAATAATTTGTTGCGTATGTATCATAATTGAGATACTTATGGTATTAATGTGCTCAGGTAATTAGTCCTAATAAGCTGCAGATGGTCCGAAAAAAAATTACCTGAAACCTAATAAAGTAAAAACTTAATAAGAAAGTCCTGCTACTCAAGAGGGTGCTGCCATAGAGGCAAAAAAAAAAAAAGCCCGTAGCTAGAAAAACTTTAAAACTTTCTTTTCACAGTTAAAAGTTTATTTTGCTACATCTACTTTTTTACTATAAATAATGCTGCAACTGTTTTTCAAGATGCCTTAATATGCTTATAACGTATTACAAGAAAAACTCAATTAATAAAAAATTGATAGGAGAAACTCTTTTCAAAATGTTATTTGTAACTATTCAATCTTTATGAACTTTTTCAGATCTCTTAAAAAATATGTATTCAAATACGTTTGTAGACGTCTAAATTAACTTATTTTGTAAAAAAAATTTTCTCGTATTCTCTTGATTATAGTCAAACTTATATCTAAAACACAAAACAAATTACAAAATCATGGCATAAATTATATCTTAAAATCTGTGGAATTAAGAAAGATATATTGTAAGCATATATTGTGAGCCTTATTTCACTTTTTGCATAAGCTTTTCCTTTTTTTTTTAAATTTTTTTAAGCTTGCATATTATTGTATAAGCTTTTGCATTAGCATTTTTCAAACATTTTATATGCTTATAATATAAACTTTGATTGCTTTGAAAAATTCGTTTTTACCTTTGAATCAACACCGGTAGTCTATTAACATTATAATCGTATCTTGTGTTCTTGAAATAATGTACCATAAATAAATTTATCAAATGGTAGACCACGAGCAAAATTATCCATTTAAAAATAACTATAGAAACATTATTAATATAATATAATAAAAATTAATTTAAAAATATTAAACAAACTTTTTAACTTTTTATTAAAGTATAAATATTACATTATTATATATATATAAAAAAAACATTTACTTCAAGTATTTTTTCTTTCCACATTCAGTACAATGCTTCCAGACTCCATATTTATACTTTATGCTTTGTGGATTTGAACTTTTTAAACTTTCCATTCTATAGCTAACCATATACCTAACAACACAAATATAAATGCTTTAATATTAGTTATGAATACAAATCAAAATATGAACACAGCAAAATCGTAAATCTTTGTCCGTAGTTTAAGATAAGAAATATATTTCTTGTTTTAAGAAACAAATTTACTAGGATTTAATAGGAAATTTACTTCTTAAAACGAGATAAATATTCCTTGTTTTAAGAACTAAATGTCTTAAACTATGGACTAAGATTTAGGATTTTGCTGTGAAGAAATGCTACTTGTAATATTTTTCATTAATTAAAGATTTATTGTTCAACATTAATTAGAAACTGTTTTAAAATATCTTTTTTTTTTGCTTCACATTACTGTGTCAGAACTTCAATGACAAAAAAATATTTTTTTCTAAAAAGAAAAAATATATTTTTATCTCTTTAAACAGTGCTTGTAGGCAACTCTTTTTCTTTACTTATGAATGTATCTACATATAGAGTATGTAGTGACTCCTACATCAGTACAACTTGCTCATTTCAAATTAACTCAAATTGATTCCATGGGTGATCATATTTCCTGCAACTGAAGTGCCCGCAGATGGTTTCAGAAAATAGAGAGGGTGATCCCACATGTATTGCTATCAGATCTAGAAAACATTGTTTTATTTTACTTGCGGATTTAAAAATATTTTAAAATATTGATAAAAAATTTCATAATTTTAAATTTTTGCTTAATATATATTTCATTTTATAATTGTTATTATTATATTAAAAATTTTGCAACTAAAGTTTTGTTAGTATAAATTTATGTCTACATGATAGTATCAAGTTAATAAGAATGAATAATCTTGGACTTGTTATTATTATTTATAATATACAAGTTATGCAATTAAACTTAATCATCAACTATTAATAGTTGGGTGCAAATAATTATAAGGAGTAGATCATATAGAAAACGAAAATTTATTTAATTAAAATTTCATTATTAATAAATTGATTAAAATTTGTACTTTTGTTATTTTAAAGATTCTATTCTATACTCAGATCCTCAAAATCAAAATCACCATCCTGAATGTATCAATGTTTAATTTTTTATTTTTATTCATCTAAAGAAAAGTAACATATGTATGTATATGTATATATAAATATATATATATAATATATATATATATATATATATATATATATATATATATATATATATATATATATATATATATATATATATATACTTTAAAGCTTATTGTAGCAAATATGATAAATATAAGTTCATATAGCATTTTGTGTTGGTTTAAAAAAGAATAAACTCATTTATATACTTATAAATTGTACATATGTTATATATATATATATATATATATATATATATATATATATATATATATATATATATATATATATATATATATATATACACATATATGTACTTTTGTATACTTATATATATGTATATATATATATATATATATATATATATTATATATATATATATACACATATATGTACTTTTGTATACTTATATATATGTGTATATATATATATATATATATATATATATATATATATATATACAGTGACTTCCAAAACATGATTAAATTGAAAAATCTTTATTTATAGATACAAATTATGTTATTTTTTCATTTAACTTTGCAAAATCATACTTATTAATACAATTAAAACAAATTTTTAAAATAATTTTATATTTAACACAAAAAAAGTAAAGTAAGTTGCGTGCAAAATACAAGTATTGGTAATTTAAAAAATTAAAATAGACTTCAAAACAAAAGCAACTTAAACAATAAAACCAAAGTAAATCACTTTAAGTAGATAAACTTCTTTTTTTTTATTACAATTTTGTTTCGAAAGTGCAACTTTATTAAAATATCATTTTGTTGTAATAATAAACTTTGGTATATAATTCTAACATTTTAGGATTAAATAATGGCAAGAAATAAATATAGTACCTTATTTAAACAAAAAGTAATTGCTGATTTTAGTGAAAGAGTTCAACAACATGAACTATCTGTCAAATATAATGTGGAAAAATTGGTGATCAACCAATGGATCAGCAGAAACAAAGTCAGAGGCACTGTCAAAACAAAGCACATTGGGGGTGGTCCCCCCAAAATATCAAAAGTTACTGATCGTAGATTAGTGAAGTTTGTGAAAAAGCATCCTTTTGCTACTGCTAGAGATGTAATTAATGAATTAGAACTAAAAGTTTCAGAAAATACTGTAAGAAGACGTCTTGATATAGCAGGACTATTTAATTACAGAGCTGCAAAAAAACCATTTTATTTCAGAAAAAAATAGAAAATCTAGATTAGAATTTGCCCATGCTCATAAAAATTGGACAGTAGAACAATGGAGTCACATTTTATGGAGTGATGAGTCAAAATTTAACCTGCATCATTCAGATGGAAAAAAAAATGTAAGACGCCCAAAGTGCAACCGAATAAACCCAAAGTATTCAAGAGCTGTTTTTAAACATGGTAATGGAAAAGGAGTGATGGTTTGGGGATGCTTTTCGGGTTTTTCCGGTTTGGGACCATTATTTCAAATTGACAGCATTATGGACCGTTTCGTATATAAAGAAATTTTGGAAAAACAAATGGTTCCTTTTGCTGATGATAATATGCCTTTAAGATGGCAATTCCAGCAAGACAATGACCCTAAACATGCTTCTAAACTTATTAAAACCTGGATTAATACTAACCAAATCAGTTTAATGAAATGACTAGCTAATTCACCAGACCTCAACCCCATTGAAAACCATTGGAAGCAATTAGACAACGCCATCCAACTGAAAGGAACATTTAGTAATGCTGATCAGTTGTACATCATGCTTAAACAAGCATGGCAGGAAGTAAATAAATTACAAATTCATAAGTTGATTGAATTAATGCCATGTCGTTGTAGAAAGGTACAAAAGATAAGCTATTGATTGTAAAAATGTAAAAAACAAAGGATAAGTTATTGATTATTAATATTAATCTAATTTTGAATAAATCTTATAGACTATTACTATTAGCAAGGTTTTGAGTTAATTTTTTAAAGTTGCTTTAGTTTTGGAAGCATACAATTTTACTTTTTTTCATTATTTTTTATTTTTCTTTACATAAACGTTCTATTTAATATTTTTTTTGCTTTCTAATTATTGCTTACTATTTTTATTTATATAATGGAAAGAATTTTTTACAAAAAAATATATTGTTTTTATACTTTTGTCTGTTTTATGTATGACGTTTAAAAGTTGCTTTAGTTTTGGAGTACATTGTGTGTGTATATATATATATATATATATATATATATATATATATATATATATATATATATATTCATGTAACCCAGTACAATCTGCTTCATGTCCTGCTGCCTTGTAGGATATGCCTTTTTAGGCAAAGGCTAGGAGATGCAAACTCCTCCTGCAAACACCCCCTGCCTTGGGGCTCTTGGTTGAGTAAAGGCTAAACTTGTAGAAGGCCTCCTAGGCAAAGACTTGAGGGGTAAACAGATTCTATCTGTTGACCAGCCTCGCACCCCTTCTCCATCAATTAGGCTGGCGCAGATGTATTTTTAATACATTGTTTCCAGTTTAGGATGCTGAACGCTGGATCTTCTTGACTTGATGCATGGGTTTTGCTTGTGTCTCTGTTTTTATGACTAGGCAACTCATTCTATTATTTCAAAATATGGGTACAGCTCTAAAACTCAGTTTTATGGTTCTGAGGTCGGCTGGTAGTCAGGTTTCCTGAACTCTGTGGTAGCTCTCAGAGAGGCTGATTCCATCAACAGCTGAAAAATATCAGAGTACTAACAGTGCCATGTTACGCATGGATGGTGTCCCTGTTTGTACTTTTGGTGTGCATTGCCAAGGCCACATTGGATCTCTTTGTTACGGCTTAGGGTTTGTTTTTTTTTTTGTTTTTTTTATTTTAATTCACCTCCTCAAGGCCGAGAAGGCCACTATAGACGAGGAGGCTACTTATTTGTGGCTATAACCCCCTCTCAACTCTATAACTCCAAAACACGAACCTTGACGAACAAGGCCACTGCCCGGAAAAACGAGTTGAGCGCGGTACTACCAGGGACGTGGTAAGGATCAAACTCGGAACCACTCGTTTATGCGAGCGCTTTACCACTACACCACTACCGCACAGGTTTATAAGTAGAAATGAGGCAATTTCTTGGGCTATAAAACAGTGTACTGAGTACTATCTGTGTTTTGAGTCAAAATCTTTAACAAATTTAAAAATGAATAAAGTAACAAAAACTATAAAACACAAAAAACCATAGTCATCACCAAGTTTGCTAAACCTATCATTCACCAATATTCGTGGTCTTTGAAGTAACTTTTCTTCTGTTGAGTCTTATCTCTTCCAAAGTTCACCAGACCTTCTTGCTCTTTGTGAGACTAATTTGAGTTCAGCTGTCTCATGTTGTGATCTTAGTGTTGATGGTTATCTTCCTTTAATTCGTAAAGACTCTAATAGTCACATGCTTGGCCTAGGCATTTACATGCGTAAGAATTCACTCATTTGTGGGGAAACTAGGTTTGAATCCACAGACTACTCCTTTATGTGCTTTTGTTTAGCACCACTTCACTCTATTACCTTTCTCTTTGTTCTATATTGCTTTCCTTCATCTCAAGACTGCACTCTTCTTGATGTTATTTCTGATTATATTGACCAAGCCCTCATGCTTTATCCATCAGCCAATATTGTTGTCATCCGTGACTTTAATGTTCATCACACTGAATGGCTTGGTTCTAGTGTCAGTGACTCCGCAGGCATTAAGGCCCACAACTTTTGCCTTTCTCAATCCCTAACTCAAATAGTCAACTTTCCAATTCGCTTTCCAGACAAACCGAATCATTTACCTTCACTACTCGACTTATGTCTTGTTTCTAATCCTAGTCAGTGCTCAGTTTCACCACACTCACTCTTAGGTGCTTCTGATCATGGTTTGGTCTCTCTAAAACTATTATCTCATTCATCTTTACCATAAGAATCCCCCTATCATAGTACATCTTACAACTACCTTAAAGCTGACTGGGACTCTTTCCATGATTTTCTTCATGATGGCTCCTGGGTAGAAATCTTTCGTCTTCCTATTAACCAATGTGCTTCTAAGATAACTTTGTGGATTCAGGCTGGCATGGAATTCTTTATTCCCTCTCGATGATTCCAGGTCAAGCCTCACTCTTCTCCATGGTTTTCCCCACATTGTGGTGCTGCAATTGCTAATCGAAACCATTACTTTCATATCTATCAGCAAAACAATTCTCCAGAAAACAGGCGTCTGTTTATTACTGCTAGGAACCATTGTAAAAAGGTTTTGTCTAACGCCAAAGCCCGCTATTCTCAGATCATGAAATCTCGTATTTCATCAGAAAAGTCTCGTGACTTCTGGAGAATCTTTAATAGTATCAATAATAAGGTCAAGTCTGTAATTCCATCTCTTTTGTACGGTTCAGACTTTGTCCCCTTACCTACAGACAAAGCTGAATTGTTTGCCAAGAAGTTTTAATCAATATTATCTCTTGGTGCCACGAGTTGCGTTTTACATGATATAGCCATCAAACAGGTTGATCTACTGCTTGACATCCGTATCACTCCAGCTTCTGTATCTAAAGTGATTTCCTGCTTAGACTTTTCTACAGCTTGCGGCCCGGACAACATACCTGTTATAGTCTTGCAGAAGTGTTCTCCGGAGCTGTCGTCTATTCTTTCAAAAGTATTTAACAAGTGCTTATCAGAGTCTTGTTTTCCAGCCTGCTGGAAAGCAGCATCTGTTATCCCTATTTTTAAAAATTCTGGAGAGCGATCTGATTCATCTAACTACCGTCCCATTAATCTTCTTCTTCCTATCATAAGCAAGGTTTTTGAATCTTTAATTAAAAAACACTTAATCACTCATCTCGAATCTCATAACCTTCTTTCTGATCATTAATATGGATTTCGATCTTCTCGTTCTACGGCTGATTTGCTAACACTAATAACTGATAGGTTTTATCGTGTATTAGATAAAGGTGGAGAGGTTAAGGCCATTACTCTTGACATTCCTAAGGCGTTTGATTAAGTTTGGCATGCTGATCTTCTCCATAAGCTTTCTTCTTACAGTTTATCTGGAAACATCTTTAAGATTATCGAATCCTTCTTTTCCAATCGTAGTATAAACGTTGTCCTTGATAGACAGCACTTCTTATTCTGTAACCTCAGGGGTTCCTCAAGGTTCAATCCTTGGCCCTATACTCTTTTTAGTTTACATTAACGATCTTCCAGATTTTCTCACATCTAAGGTGGCATCGATCGCTGATGATACTACCATTTATTCTTATCACGATAAGAAGCCAACTCCCTCTGATTGTTTGCAGGGGGCATTTGAGCTTGAAAAGGATCTCACTTCCGCTACAGCATTGGGCTCACAATGGCTGGTGAACCTTAATTCAGATAAAACTCAATTTTTTTCAGTCAATCGTTATTGCAATAATTTAGACCTTCCTATATTTATGAACGGTAATGTACTCAATGTGTCTCCTCCCCTTCATCTTCTAGGATTAACTCTTACTTCTGATCTTTCTTGGAAACCTTATATCAAATCTGTTGCAAAATTAGCATCTGCTAAAGCCGCTTCTCTTTATCGAGCTCATTACTTTCTTACTCTGGATTCTATTCTCTATCTCTATAAATCTCAAATCCGGCCTTGTATGTAATACTGTTGCCATATCTGTGGTGGATCTTCCAAAGATGCCCTTTCTCTTTTAGACAAAGTGCAAAAATGCATTGTAAACATAGTTGAACCTACTCTTGCAGCTAACCTTCAAACTCTGTCACATTGTCGTAATGTTGCTTCTCTTTCTCTTTTTTACAAATACTATAATGGGCACTGTTCTAAAGAGCTAGCGTCTCTTGTGCCACCTACAAAAATTCATTCCCGTGTTACTCATCATTCAATATAGTCTCATCCTTTTTCTGTTACTGTTCCTACGTGCTCAAAAAACTCTTATTCGTCTAGTTTTTTTCCTCAAACATCAGTTCTTTGGAATTCGCTTCCTTCATCTTGCTTTCCTGATTCATATAATTTGCAATCTTTTAAGTCATCTGTCAACAGTTATCTTGCTCTACAATCTTCATCTTTTCTCTTCTAGTAACTTCTAACACTAATTAGTGGTTGCTTGCAGCCTTATTGGAAGTGAAGATTTAAAATATATATATATATATATATATATATATATATATATATATATATATATTGTTGTTTTAATTATTTGATAATAATCAACTCTTTTTCGATTTGAGAGTGATCAATATAAAGTGAAATAATCACAAAATAGATCAATAAATAAATAAATAAAAAGTTTGATGAGAAAAAACGTTAGGTAAAATAAGGTAAAAATGTTAGGTAACGTAAAAAAGTTGTTTTTTCTCATCTAACCTTTTTTATATATATATATATATATATATATATATATATATATATATATATATATATATATATATATATATATATATATATATATATTTATATTTATATTCTCTATATAATATATATTTATGTATATTTATTTATATATATATATATATATATATATATATATATATATATATATATATATTTATATTTATATTCTCTATATAATATATATTTATGTATATTTATTTATATATATATATATAATATATATATATATATATATATATATATATATATATATATATATATTCTCTAGGAAAAAAAAGCTATTTGTCTTAGGTGACTTTAATATTAACGCCCTAAGTTATGACTATGATATAGAAAGTTAAAACTTTTACAATAATTTGTTTCGATATGGTGTGATCCCTTTAATAAACAGACCAACACAAATGACAAGAAATTCTTCAACATTAATAGACAATATATTAACTAACTTTTTATTGAAAACTCCTCAAAAAAAGGAATAGTTAAAGCACCAATTTCAGATCACATGCCAATTTTCATATCCGCAAATACGTTAAGTAAACAAAAACTAAAACAAAATAAAGTTACATTTACTAAACGCCTCCTATCATTAAACAATTAATATAGGCTGTTCTCCATTAGAATCATTCAATGATGCAAATTTCTTGTTTAATAACTTCCATCACAATTTTTTAAACTTGTATGAAAAACACTTCCCAGAGAAAGAAGTAGTAATTGAAATTAAAAACTTAAATTCACCATGGTTTAGTATAAGTTTTAGAAAAATCTTCGTAGCGAAAACATAGACTGTACGATAGATATCTGATAATTAAGTGCATATAGACCAAGGCAGAATATAAAAATTATAGGACTTCGAGAAAATCAAACGAACTGCAAAATCAAACTATTATAAAAAGCAATTTGAAAAGTGTCAATTAAATTTTAGGGTAACTTGGCAAGTACTAAATGAAATAATTGGAAAACCGAAAATCAATAAATCTTTCTTTCCAAAAATCTTACATATTAAAAATAAAACTATTGCCAATGAAAACAAAATAGCAAATGAATTTATTAATTTTTTTGTGAATATAGGACCTAAACTTGCGGCAAAAATTCTAAATGTAAATAAATCATTTAAGGAATACCTTCATTACAATAAAAATCAATTTAAAAATAAGAACTTAACCTTTAAAGAATACGAAACAGCTTTTAAAAGCTTGAAACGTAATAAGTCTTCTGGAGTTGATGGTATAAGCAGCAACATTGTTATTAACTGTTATAATGAGTTAAAAGTGCCTTTATTTAAAGTTTTAAACGTCCTCTAAAAGAGGGTATCTTTCTTAATTATGAATATTTTTATCTTAATTATGAATATTTTTACATTATACAAGATAAACATTTATAAAATTCTATGTCTCATGTACAAAAGTAAATTTCAACAATGCCCCTCAATTTTTAATATTTATGAAATAAAACCTAACATTAAACATACTTTACGCACAACAGACTTAATTGAACCATTATGCAAAATCTAACAAGAACAATTTAAAATAACATATCGTGCTCCGCATATCTGAAATAAAATCTTAGCAAAATATAGTAATTTACCACGTTTAAATAATATAAAATGCGTTCAAAAACTAATAAAAAAGAATATTTCAAAGTATTCAAATCTTATCAATGATTTCTTTTAAACTACTTTGTTTGTTTTTTTTGTTTTTGTTTTTTTTTTTGTTTTGTTTTGTTTTTACACTGAAAAGTTTTTTGGTTTTAATACTATTTACCTTAGTTAATTAAATTTTGCTTTTAACATAATTATAGAAATTTAATATTGTAAAAACATAATTATTACAACGGTTCTTGATGATAAGACTTAATGGTCTTTTGCAAGTTTACCGCGTTTTTATTTATTTTTGTATAACTAACTCTTATTATTTTGTCTTTGATTTTTTATATGGTTTATTTTTGAAAGAATAAGAGTATTTTGTATTATATTACAGAATTTAATTTTTTTTTTTTTTTTTTTTTTTTTTTTGATTTCATAAATATTCATTAACAATGTATATATACATGATCGTTATTAAGAAATAAAAGAATGCGGGAACTTGTAGAAGACCATAAGGTCTTGTCATTGAGAACCGCTAAAAAATTTACGTGTTAATATTTCGAATTAATAAAATATTCTTAAAATAAATAAACTTTCAATAGGAATATGTACTTAACATACTTAAAGATAACAAATAATTAAGAATTGAAAACATTAACAAATTTAAAGAAAAAGAAAAAGTTATAAATACATAGATGGTTATACAGTTTTATGATACCTTTAACAAAATAGTTAAACTTTTTGTTAAAGGTTTTGTTATACACTTTTAAAGTACCTTTAACAAAAGTGTTAAACAACTATTTACAAATTTTTCAATTATAAATTTTATTAATGCAGTGTTAAATATAAAGTTAACAAAGAAACAAAAAATTAAAAGAATATAGATATATCATCTAATAAATAAATGATTTTTTTAAGTTTTTGTTTGAAAGAGTGATAGCTAACTTCTTGAGAAAAGTCAAAATTCTTTAAAACTATTTTATTCCAAAGTAATGCTCCTGGAAATGAAATACAGTATTTTCCAAAATTAGTTTGATAAGCTGATTGATGAATGTCATTATCATTTCGTAAAATGTACTTGGTTTTTTCTTTTTTGTTATACAAATTATGAAAAGGAGAAATATTGTTTTTACATTTAAACATAAAGCATATAGCGTTAAAAGTATTAGGCTTATATTTAAAACTTATTTTCAATTAATAAGGGCTTAGAGTAAATCGATCCTTAAAATTAATAAGGCGTGCAACATGTTTCTGTTGACGATAAAGAGGTTCCAGTTTACTTTTATTAGTACTACCCCACACAATGTTCGCATAGTTTATGTGACAATGAATGAGCGAATAATATAGTTTAAGTAATGATTGTTTATTTAAAAAACTCCTTGCTTTGTACAAAATTCCTATGCTTTTTGATATTTTACTACTCAAATTTTTTATGTGACTTTTCCATGACAAATTTTCATCAATATAAATACCAAGAAAGTTTGTAACTGTTACTTTTTTTATAAGTATACTATCAATAAAAAGCAGTGGCATCTCATTTGGTATAAGATTTTTTTTTTGTGATTTGGATGGAAAAAATCCATTTTGTTTTATCAATATTAAGAGACAGTTTATTTGTCTTAAACCAATCAGAAACTCTTCCTAGTTCATTATTGATATTCTGAAAAAACAATGTCATATCATTATGAGATAAAAATAAGTTCGTGCCATCTGCAAACATAATCGTCATTAGATTAGAGGCTTTATGGAGATCATTGATGTAAATAAGAAAAAATTGTAACAAAAACAGGAAATTAATACAAAAAAAAATATGTATATATATATATATATATATATATATATATATATATATATATATATATATATATATATATATATATATATATATATATATATATATATAAATATATTTATATAAATATATTTATATAAAACACGTAATAATGGATACTTTTATATTTATATATATAGTTTATACACACACATATTTGTGTGAGTGTGTGTGTGTATAAACTATGTTGTTTTATATAAATAAAATTTACGAATGTCTTGTTATCTTAAAATTGCATTTTTATTTTCTTTCTTATTTATTATTTTAGTGTTTTAGATATTTTATTAGAAAAATTTAATTAAATAGCGCAAGTATTTATATATTAGTATTTATAGTTAAACATATAATTGAACAAAATATGCTTATCAGAAAAATATAATTTTAGACATAATTATAAAAGAATATAATGCAAGTAACTTATGCCTAAAATATTTTATGATTAGAACAAGATATATTCATGATTTTATTAGGAATTTTGTAAATTTATTATTTGTTTAGTGCCTTCACATTCACTTCCTGGCAACAGTAAGTTTGTTCTACTATATTAAAACTTTTGTTTGTTCTAAACATGAAGTTTTACTTATGAGCTTTTATAATTTTTATAAGAATTTTATTAGTTTTATATCTATTTATACAAATCGAAATAGACGCCAGTTTTTTGACATTTTCCGGCAATTGTCCGATAAAAAACATCATCATTGTTTGCATTTATCTTAAAACTATTCTAATTGTTCTAAAAATATTAATTAACTCAGTTTAGTAAATAAACTTCAGTTATTGAACTTTTTATTAGTTTTTTTTTTTTAATGAAAATGAAGTTTTAATGAAAATGAAGTTTTAATGAAAATGAAGTTTTAATGAAAATGAACATACAGTTGTATTATAGTTATGTCATTTTTTTGTTCTAATTAATTTTAAATGACGCTACAGGATTTTTGTTTTTGTCATTTTTGTTTAAGAGCTATTTATTAATAATTAAATTTATGTTTTTGCATTTATTTAATTTTTTTTATTTTGTTTTTGGATTTTTTTAAGTTTCATGTTTTATACTCTTTTTGCTCATTTTTCATTCTCGCTTGAAAGAATTAGTAAACCTTGAGCTCCTTGTTTGTAAACGCTTTGTAGCATCATTTTGGGGAATAATTATAATGCTAGTTCTGGTTAAGTGTTTGTCGCTAAATCTTATTTAAACTAATTGTCGCTAATTTATTTAAACTCGTTATGATGACGAGAGTCAATTACAGATTTTGGAATTAAATTCTATTGGATGACTACTTTGTTAAGGAAAAAACTAGGTTTTGCAAAGATGGCTCACATTTTATTATTGAAGCCACATGCATTGAGTAACTCCTTATAGAGACGCTGAGAGTGTCTTTTAGTTGTTCGAACAGTTGTTTGGCTAGTTAGTAGGTTAAGCTAACAAATTTTTTTAAGCTAAACTTGAAGTTAATTTTTAAGTTTTAGGTTAAATCACCTCAATTGCGCCTTCTATTAAGTGAGCTGAGAAAATGATGTGATAATCTGTCTTTACTGGATTAGGTTCAGAGAAGCACAATTGCTTTGGTAGTTCAGTTTTGAAATTTTTCAAGTTATTTGACGTTGTGTGCAGAAAAAGAATTTTAAACAGGAGCAGCATCTTCAGATGGTTTCTGACCAGGAATGTGTAGAGTCTCTTCCAGACTTGCGCGTTTTTACATATATAAGCTTTATTTAATTGACCGAGAACATAGTTAGCTTTTAAAAACATAATTTTGACACGCATGTCCCATTTAATATTGTGTGAAATAAAAAAGCCAAGATTTCTTAAATTCAAAGAGAAATTGAGAAGCTTTATCCTTTTTTGAGTCGATATAACGGTGGTTGGGGTATTTATTTTTTTTGAACTGTAAGATAAAACATGCTTTGCAGTTAAGACGCATGCATTAAATTTTAGTTTAAGATGTGATTTGATTAATATCATTGTCCCGCATAATTAGGCTGTCAGGGGTTGATTTTGTAAAAATAAATTTGCTGTTATCAGGATATTATTTCAGTGGATTGCTAACTAGGTCTGTAACGTCATCGATGTAAAAGACGAATAAAGACAGTCCTAGAACTGATCCTTGTGGGACACCAATAATAACTTGTAAACAATTTGAAGTAGCGAAACTCATTACAAATTGTTGCATTCTATTATAAATCCAATTAAGCAGCATAAAAAAGAAGTCAAAAATTTTGTGAAGCATAAAATTTGTGTAAAACACTTTTTCATAATCTAGATATAGAGATTCTACACCATACCTCTTTCCGTTGAATATAGTATCTGATTGACTGTGTCCAATAAATTTGTAATGCATAATTTATTTGGAGCAAATTGGTGCAGATTTTGAGATAAAAGATTATTAGAGGATAGAAACTCGGTTAAACAATATTTTACAACACGCTCTAGGAGTTTGAAACAGATGAAGTTAAAACTGGGTCTGTAGTTTGTTGCATCAGGTTTAGATCCTTTTTTGTCGAGCGGTGCAATGTTAGCTTCCAGATAAACAGCTGGAACTATACTTTTAGACATTTTTAATAATATATAAGTATTAAATTTTATAAATATATAAGTAATAGGCATGTTCAGAGATAAAAAAAATGTCCTGTTGAGGACGTGTGGATGAAAGACGTCTTTGCCTGCTGGTTTATGCATACTAAGTTTTTGATGTTTTTTGTTATTCATTAGTTTTGTATATTTTTGTTATGTTTTAACTTTTAGATAAAGCATTAGTTTTCTCCATATTAGTACCTGTTTTAGTTGTTTTACTTATGGTTGCTATAGCTGTGTTAAAGATTCAATATAAAAAATTCAAAAAGACTCCTGGTCCTTGCGCTATTGAGTGAGTTTAAAATTAATTTATTAATTGTTGAAAAATGATTTATTACATTTTTAACTTGGAAAAGAAATTTAAAAGTTGTTTTAATTACCCCAATAAAACTACTAACCTTTTTAATATTTTAAAATCAAGTTTGAAAAAGTTCAAAACAATAAAAAATCTTTAAATATAAAAGTTTGTGAATGGTGTTTAAAAGATAATGTGTTAAACTAAATGATTATTTAAAACTAATAACCCTGGTAGAAAAGATATAACATTTTGCAATCAAAAATCAAATATATAGCAAAAAGTTATAAATTTAACCAATATTGAAACAAAATAGAACAAAATAAAAAAGTTAACTTTATCAAGATAAAAAAAAAGATGGAAGTTTTTAGTGATTTTAGTTTAATTTAATCTTCCATATTTTTATTTATAAATTTAAAAATTCACTAAACATGAATATTAATTTGTTATGGAATTGAAATAGATAAGATGCTAAAAAACCCAATTTTTTTGTATCTTACTATTTAATTTTGATATTTTGGTACAAAGTTATAAAGAGGTAAATAAGTCTTAAAAAAAATTTTTTTTTTAATTTGACAAAAAACCCTTTTTTAGATCAAAAGGTCTCAAAATGGTCACTTTGCGGTGCGTCAAATTCAGAAAAAACTACCGGTAGAATGATAACAAAATTTTTACAGTTTGTTTATATTATAATTTTACAGGTATGGGAGTGAACTAGCCTGATTGCATTACTAGATCTAAGATAAATAAAATTCAAGTACCTTGTTTATAAAAAGGCTTCAAATAAAACTTTGAGCTTGGGTAACTCTAGACCGAAAAATATTTTTTCAAATAATGTTCTAAACTAAATTTTATTAAAACTAACAATGATATAAAATATCAAGTGTAAAGCTCAAATCAATTAAAAGTTGATGATGCACCGTCCAAAAATTTTAATTTTAAGTTCAATATAAGCAATAATATATATATGCAATTTAAATAATAAATGTAATAAAAGGATTACCTTTTATTACATTTATTATTTTTTAAACCTTTACCAACTCCTAAAACACGCTTTCTTTGTTGCTTAACAATATCAAGCGATTTCCTTTCCATTGAGATTACTCTATTGACATACTCATTACCCGTTTTATTTGAATCAAAGAACCTGTTTGCATAAAATCCTGGAACGATACCTAAGCCCTTTAAAATTAGAATTCCAGTTGAATCGTCATTAAAATTTATAACTGCTGAAGGTTCATTTAACTCAACAGTACTGAAGATTCATTTAACTCAACTGGTTGTTTGGACATTTTATTTTTATAATCTTTCCATTTAGTGAATCATTGTTATTTTAAGATTTGCCATGAAGACATTTTTTTTAATAAGTTGTTATCAGCTAAACTTAAAAAAAAACAGGCTTTGTTTCTTCGATGACAACAATTGGTATTCCTCACTTATGTTGGTTCTTTGCTGTACCATTTATTTTGTCAGCCTGATTTTTACACTAAGTATCAGGAGTGCATATGCACATCTGGTGCCTTGTTTCAATATCTTTTGCTTCAGAGCAATCAACGAGCACTGCCTCAATTTATTTTTTCAATTGGTAAACAGTAGAACCTGTCGATTGCCAAACTGCAATACAAAAATAGTTTTGTAATATATTTAAAACTTTCTCAGTAAGATGTCCTGCACTTCCTGATGTTTTTCTGTCAGATAAATTCTCTTTATTTTTTGCTTTGAGCTTCCGTAACCACCCTCCAACTCGCTTTTGGATATGTTCAACACATTTTAATTTTTCAACAACTATGCCATTATATGGATCTCTAGCAACATTTTCAGTGTATGACTTAGAGTCTGCATCCCCTATGTATTTTGCATATCAGCGCCTACCATTAGCTTCTGAAGCAACAAAATAATCTACTAAAGCAGCAGCTTTCATAGAACCAGCTGAATCAGTATGGTTTAAGTTGCGTTCATGAGTTGCAATATATTCTTCATATTTATCTGAACATTCTTTCCAAAAGAAAAAATAGATGGTTTAGAAGAATGAATCTCAGCTTATTCTTTTTGTTTTTTGTGTGTTGGTTACCTTTGAATTTCCGTTTAGAAAATGCTTTAATAGGCCAGACATTCTCTGTAACATAGCTCAACTCTTTTTTTTTATTATTCATTATTATTGGAACTATTAAAAAAAAAAGAAAAAAAATAATAACAAAAAGTTATAACTAAGCTCCGTTTTTTTTTTTTTTTTTTGTTCATTAATAATGAATAATACAGTTAAATAACTTATATATTTAATAACTTATATAGTTAAATAACTTATTTAACAAATATATAACAAAGCTCAAGTACATTAAAAAAAAAGATAAAAACAGTACATTTAAACCATGTAACTAACTCAAATAAACGATGACTAAAAATATAAACAAATATTTTTTCACTTGCAGGTTTTCCACTTTTAAAAACTAAAACCTCATGTAACACATCTATTAAATTGATGACTTTTTCCATGAAGTTTTTATTTCTGTAAAACAATTTAATGACTTTAAAGCAAACCACCCATGTGTTTCTACACATATTTTTTGGAGGCTTTCAGTAAATCAAGATTGGTTGCTGTGGGTGTTGCTACAGAAGTTTGAGTTCGGAGTTTAAGAATGTCTTTTTTCAAATAGACAATTAGGTATCATCTGAATTTTTTTTAATTAAACAATAGGCGGTACATAGGTGTTTTCTACATAGCTCAATTGACTTTAAAACATTCACTTTGAAATTTTCAATTTTTACTATTTTTTCACCCAAGTACCACCTTAAATAAAGCTAATGAAGGACTTTTTTTGGCTTTGTGGCACAAAATATGGTCCAAATGTGAAACTTTTTTTATTTTTGTATTTTTAATGCAATTTTTTAATATTATCGGAAATAAAATAAATAATATTGGTTGGAATTAAACAATTTTTAAAAATTGACTACCTTAACTTTATGTATTTGTTAAATAAATTTTAATAATTTTATTGTATTTATTAAATATTTATTACAGATAGTATTTAATACTCTCATAGCAGTTTTCATTCAACTAGATTATAAATCATTAAAAGCCCTAACTAAATTTTTAATTTTTAAATTTATAAATTCTTTAAAATATTGCTTTTTATTGTTGCACTGGTCAACCACAAAAAAAAAATTCAGTTGCTAAACAAACAATACAGTTTATTGTAGTATTTCTCAGCATTTAGGGTAAATTCATATCATTATCAACAACAACAACAAAAAATTCATAAGTATGTCAACCTGAGTCTCAAAAAAGCGTACTTTCATAAAATTTTTAAATATATTTATAATCCCAAAAAATGTTTAAACTTATTTTCATAGCTGCTAATCATGTTTAAATTTAATTTATTAGTTAAGAAATCTTTTTCAATTTAAACTTTAAAAAATAAAGTTACTATCGTAATTGGAAAAGTAATTAAATATATATAATAGTTGCTCTCTTGATTCATTTATACTACCACGTTTATTTTAGTTAAATCGTAAAAAAATTATTTCTTATTTGTTTATAATTTAACTCTCGCAAAAAAAATTTTATTTGTTTATAATTTTAAAATTTCTTATTTGTTTATAATTTAACTTTTGCAAAAAATCTAAAGATTTTATGCGTAAGTTAAGTGTATTTTTTGCGCAACCTAAACTTTACACTTACGCTGCGAAATGTTTGTGAGTATCAAATTACAAGAGTTACAAAAAAAGAAATTTACATAGGTTACCTTAAGTTACGTAAGAATTACAAAAGTTTTGTGAATCCGCACCCTGATCTTTAAAAACATTAAGTACTTTATAAGATAGTGAATTCTACTACTTGTAGAAAGCATGAACCTTAAATTAAAATTTTTTCAACTATTATCTAGGAATTAAGATAAGAAATTAAATTAAATGAGAAATATATCAACAATGTTTAAAGTAACTAAAAGTCTGATATACTATTTTGATATAGATAAAAAAAAAATTGATGCATATACATATGTATATATACATGCATCAATGTAATATATATATATATATATATATATATATATATATATATATATATATATATATATATATATATATATATATATATATATATATATATATATATATATATATATATATATATATATACATATATATATAGATGTTCTACTGGGTGTGATAACTTAGCAGCAGATGAATGGGAGATTTTTCCTGAAGACTTAGTTTTAGACAAGAAAATTGGTGAAGGAGCATTTGGAACAGTTTTTATTGCAAAAATTAGTTCAACAGCTCTCAGTAAAATGAAAAACACAAAACAAAGATCAGACTTTTTAGCCATCAAGGATAATTCTGGCACTAATGTTGCAGTTAAACTTGTAAAAGGTAAATTTATTAGTTCAATTTACAATATTTCCAATAACTTTTAAGGAATAAATTACAGACCAATCAAGTGAGGTTGATGCAAGTTCTCAAATAATATCTGTTTTGAATTCTTTTCATAAGTAACTTAATAATAAAAAGGATTCTTGACCCTAGCAATGACCACTGATACTGCAGACTATAAAGCTCAACTATTTTGGTTCTTTCACTCGTTTACCAATAGTATTTAACTTTAATTTTTTTTCTAGTCAGTTTTTTCCATAAAAACAGATTGCTTATCTTGTCACTGACTCTAGTATACCATTATTTCTAATTCATTCTTTTTTAATCTCAAAATTCTTGACGCATAACATTTTTGTTATTCTTGACGCATAACAACATTTATTTTTACTAATCTTAGGAAGCTATAAAGTTTCATCCTTAGCTCCTTGTTCTCATCTATACAAATCATCTTAAAATCAACTTTATGTCAAATGTTGCATTTTTTGCTTGTTTAAGGTTTATAATAAGTAATGATTAGCATAAATTTTTTAAATAGAAAATATAAAGTAAGTGTAAACAGTCTAAAGTTTCAGAGGAATTCTGATATAACAAATATGAATGTTTTACAAATTCAATTTTTTTTCAAAATTAAAAAAAAAAACATTTCTTGTTACTATAAAGTCCTGAAAGTGTAGTTTTTGAGCAATTTTTAAAATTTGCTTAAGGAGTTTTTCTTCAAGCAATCAAAGTTGTACATTGTTGTCAAATTAGATTATCACTAAAATACAAAATTAAATTTTTTTCGAGTGAAGGTAAACAAAAATTTTTAAGCTAAATTTTTGGCAGGTATTACTTATCAGCTATAGACAGTAAGTAATGTTAAATTAAAATAATTTTTTAAATATAAGAATGTTATTGTATGATTAACTTTATATGGATTATTGTTATTGTTAAATTTTTGTTTATGTATATGCCGTTGAACACTATTTTGTTTATAGATTATGCAGACCAATCAGAAATCAATGATTTTTTTGAAGAAATGAATTTGATGAAAGGAATTGGATACCACAAAAATATTGTAAATTTGATTGGCTGTTCAACAATTAAGAAACCGCTGTGCCTAATTGTTGAGTATATGGAAAATGGTGATCTGTTGAACTTCTTAAGAAAAAAACGAAGCAAAGTAATTTAATGTTTTAATTTAATCTTATTTCTTTATTACTTAAAACTTATAAAAAAAAAAAGCTTAAATAAATAATTAAGTTAATATCCCTCATATATATATATATATATATATATATATATATATATATATATATATATATATATATATATATATATATATGTTTTTTATGCATGTTTGTGTTCTGTCTGAACCTCTGGTGCAGTGTTGACTCAACCGTAAGTTGATTTATGTTTGTTTGTGTTCTGTTTATTCTCTGATGCAGCGTGAGCTCAGTAACTAGCTACTTACCTACAAAACCTACACTCACCTTAGACTCCTGTATTTTGTTAGATGCAGTGTTTTTCCTAATGCACTTCCAAAATGTCATGCCTGGTTTTCTCAAAGTACTGTTGCGGCAAGTAACTTCTTTTAACTACTCCAGGTCAGGTCAGGATAATCAAGATCAATCTTGCTACTGGTATCATGTAACCCAGTACCACCTGCCACAAGCCCTGCTGCCTTGCAGAGTGTTCTCTTCTTAAGCAAAGGCTAGGAGATATAAACTCCGACTCAAAATTCCCCTGTCTTGGGGCTCTTGGTTGAGTCATGGCTAGAGATGGTGTCTCGATAAAAACACTCATCTTGGGCAGATGTTAACTGCATCCAGCTAAACATCCCCTGCCATGGGGCTCTTGGTTGAGTAAAGGCTAGAGATGGTGCGAGACACCATCTCTAGCCTTTACTCAACCAAGATAAAAATACTCATCTTGGGCAGATGTTAACTGCATCCAGCTACTGTCTTGTAGAAGGCCTCCTAGACAAAGACTTTAGGGGTAAGCAGAAAAATTCTGCTAACCAGCTTCGAACCCTTTCTTCATCTATTAGGCTGATGTAGATGTAACCTGTGTTACATTGTTTCCTGCCTAGGATGATGAATGCTGGATCTCCTTGACTCTACTCATAGAATTTTGTTTATGCCTCCTTGATAATGGCTATGCAACTCTTCCTGTTATCTCCATATGAGGGTACAGCTCGAAAACTCAGTTTAATGGTTCTGAGGCCGGCTGGTAGTAAGGTTTCCCCAACTCTGTGGTAGCTCTCAGAGAGGCAGATTCTATCAACAACTGCAAAATATCAGAGTATTAACAGTGCCATGTTGCGCATGGATGGTGTCCCTGTTAATGCTTTTGGTGTGCATTGTCAAGGCCACATAAGGAGCCCTATGTCACGGCTTAGGGTTAATAATGTTTTAATATATCTTTTACAAATATTCGCGGTCTGCGAAGCAACTTTCCGTGAGTTGAGTCTTACCTCCTGCAAAATTTACCAGACTTGCTTGCACTCAGTGAAACAAATTTAAATTCTGCAATTCCTTCTTCAGATGTCAGTGTTGATGGGTACTATCCTTTGATTCGTAAAGATTCCAATAGTCGCATGCTAGGTTTAGGGGTATACATACGCATTAATTCCCCTATTTGTTGTGAAATCAGGTTCAAATCCTTTGACCATTCTTTTATGTGCTTTCGTCTAGCACCTCTTCACTCTATCACCTTTCTCTTTGTTTTTTATCATTCTCCTTTTTCCCATGATTGCACTCTTTTAGATGTTATCTCTGATCAAATTGACCATGCCCTCTCTCTTTAGCCCTCTGCCAATATTGTTGTTGGTGGTGATTTTAATGCCCATCACACTGAATGGCTTGGCTCTAACACCACTGATCCTGCTGGCACTAAAGCCTTTAACTTCTGCGTTTCTCAATCTCTTACTCAGATAGTTAACTTTGTGACTCATTTTCCTGACAACCCTAATCATTTACCTTCACTCCTTTACTTATGTCTTGTCTCTGACCCTAGCTTATGTTCAGTTTCTCCTTTTTCTTCCTTAAGTGGTTCTGACCATGCAATGATCTCTATAAATCTTTCTTCTCATACCGCTTTTTTGGGCTCACCTTATCATCGCACCACCTACTACTACCCTAAAGCTGACTGGGATTCTTTTCGTGATTTTCTTCGTGATGGTCTTTGGGCTGATGTTTTTTCTCTCTCAGCTGATAAATGCGCCTCCTACGTAACCTCCTGGATTCAGGCTGGATTGGAAGCTTTTATTCCTTCTCGTCGGTTTCAAGTCAAGCCTCATTCTACTCCATTGGTTTCTCCTTCTTGTGCGGCTGCTATATCCAATCATAATCATTTTTTTCATCTTTTTCAAAAGAACAACTCTCTTGAGAACAAACGGCTATTTATTACTGCAAGAAATCGATGTAAAAAGGTGCTTTCTGATGCTAAACTCCATTATTCTCAGTTCACTAAATCTCGCATCTTATCACAAAAGTTAGGCTCTAAAGACTTTTGGAAAATCTTCAACAGCATTATTAACAAGGCTAGATCTAACATTCCATCTCTCATTCATGGACTGATCTTATTACCTCTCCCAAGGATAAGGCAGAACTATTTGCAAAGAACTTTTCTTCTAATTCCACTCTTGAATCTTATGGACATTCTCTTCCTTCCATTCCAGTCAAACAGGTTGACCCATTGTTAGACATTCAAATCACTCTGGCTTCTGTTGCTAAAGTCATATCTCAATTAAACTCGTCTACAGCTTGTGGTCCAGACAACATTTCTGTCACAGTCTTGCAGAATTGCTCTCCAGAACTTTCTTCAATTCTCTCTAAACTATTTAACAAGTGTTTGACTGAGTCTTGTTTTCCTGCTTGTTGGAAAATGGCATCTGTGGTTCCAATATTCAAAAACTCTGCAGAAAGTTTTGACCTCTCCAATTATGGTCCGATCAGTCTTTTTTCTGTTATTAGCAAGGTCTTTGAGTCTTTGATTAACAAATTCCTCACATCTCATCTTGAGTCAAATAAACTACTGTCAAACAATCAATACGGTTTTTGATCCTCTCGCTCTACCGCTTGCTAACTGCTGTAACTGAAAGATTTTATTGTGCATTAGATGGAGGCGGTGAGGCTAGGGCTATTGCTCTCGACATATCTAAAGCTTTCGACAAAGTTTGGCAAGCTGGTCTTCTCCATAAGCTTGTTTCATATGGTGTTTCTGCGAAAGTTTTTAAAATTATCAAATCATTTCTTTCTAACCGGTTTATTAAAGTCATCCTTGAAGGCCAACACTCTTCTTTATTTCCAGTATTTTCTGGGGTTCCCCAAGGTTTTATCCTGGGCCCTGTTTTGTTTCTTATCTACATAAACGATCTTCCTGACAACCTTTTATCTAAAGTAGCTCATTTTGCTGATGACTCAACTTTATACTCCTGTCTTGACAAAAAGTCTTCGCTTTTCGATTGCCTAGAACAAGCAGCTGATCTTGAATCCGATCTCACTTCAGTAATAGATTGGGGTTCACAGTGGCTTGTGAATTTCAACTCTAACAAAACCCAGTTGTTTACTGCAAACAACTACCGTAGTATGGTCAACATTCCTATATTAATGAATGGCAATCCTCTTACTGAGTCCTCCTCTTTACATCTTCTTGGATTATCGCTTACTACTGACCTTTCATGGAAACCATATATACAATCGATTGCTAAATTAGCTTCTGCTAAGGTTGCTTCTCTTTATCGTGCTCGCCATTTCCTTACTTCTGATTTCGTTCTCTACCCCTACAAATCTCTTCTAATCGTTTCTGTATGGAATACTGTTGTCATATTTGGGCTGGTTCTTCTAACGATTCACTTTCTCTTCTTGACAAGGTCTAAAAACGCTTTGTAAATGTTGTTGAGCCTCTTTCCCATAATCGTAAAGTTGCATCTCTTTCTCTTTTCTACAAATATTATCTTGGTCACTGCTCTAAGGAGTTATCATCTCTAGTTCCATCAACTAAAATTCATTCTCATTTTACTCGTCATTCAGCTAAGTCTCATTCGTTTACTGTATCTGTCCCTGCATGCTCTAAAAACTTTTATTTATCTAGTTTTTTTCACCGTACTTCAATCCTTTGGAACTCTCTCCCATCTTCATGTTTTCCTGACCACCTTCAACTTTTCAGGTCTTCTGTCAACCGTTTCCTTGCTTTATAACTCTGTTGTTTTTTTTTCCTAGTTACTCCCAACTTAATAGTGATTGCTTGCAGCCTTGTTGGGAGTGAATGCAAATAAAATAAAATATGTATATATATATATATATATATAATATATATATATATATATATATATATATATATATATATATATACATATATATATATAATATATATATGTATATATATATATATATATATATATATTTATATATATGTATATGCATATATAGATATGTATTTATATATACATATATATATATATGTATATATATATATATATATATATATATATATATATATATATATATATATATATTTATGAGTAAATTTTCATAATTAATCTTATTAATTTGTTACTTTGACAGTTTTAGATAAGCATGAAAATGCTCACCATAAATAGTTCAAGTATATTTTTATTTTTTTGTTCTTTTTTATTATTTGGATAGATCCAAAGTTTAAGATACAGAGGAGTGGATCAATAAACAGAAAGTTAAAGCATCAAAGGGCCAAATAGTAGATATGAAAGTTTCATTAAGATCACAAAAAATCACCAACATAGAAAAATGGAGAAAGTTAAAATTTTAGAGACATGTATAAGAAATACTTTAAAATCTTTTAAAACAACATCATATAACATAACAAGCATCATCAAACATCATATATAAATATCATATATTATCAAAGTTTAACTTAATGTGAACTTGCCAACACACTCAATGAAAATTTTAAAAAAACTTTTTTTTTTTTTTAATTTTCTTTAAGGAAAAACATCGTTGTTTATGGAGCTGTTAGAAAACTTATTTTAAAGGCCAGATATCAATATATAAAGTTAATGTGTAGTGGAATATAAAAAGAGAAGTAACAAATAAAAAAATAAAAAATTCTTGTTAAAAGATTCAAGTCTAAAAAGTATAATAACTGTTCTGGTGTATCAAGGTTGTAAATTTGCAGTGTTGATATTTATTTATTTTTTTTATTTTTTTTTTTTTTGTTATGTCTTTACTATCAACAAGGTTGAAACGGCTGTAAGAGAAGTTACTGAGTGAGAAAAACTATTGTCTAAAGTATTTAGAGTTTTATTTGAGTTAAAATTCACCAACCACTAAGAGCCCTATGCTGTAGCATAAGTGAGATCCTTTTTAAGCTAAAAAGCCCCTTCTAAGCAATCACAAAGTGTGGGCTGAAGGTCTTATCCTTGCCCCATTACTTTTTTAAATGTAAATTTAAAAAATTAATGGACCAAAGATAGAACCTTAAGGAGTCCTTGAAGTTACATTTTATGAAGGAGAGTGCTGTCCATTGAGGACAACTTTTATATTACAATTTTTATTTAATTTTAATGATCTACGTGCGTGAACAGCAAACCAACCAACACACCTATATAGAAACACAAAGTAGCAGTTTCAATGAGATTTATAAATAGCTTAAAGCAAACACTAATATAATTTAGATTAAATATGAACTGTTACCCAAACTTCTAATATTAGATTCTAATATTAGGTCAGCAAAAAGTGATTCCAGTTTATTTTTAAAGGTGTTTAGACGTGACAATGGAGATTAGATAAAAGTTCCAGTTAGGTACAACATAAAAAATAATTCTTATTTTTGCACAGTTAGCCCTGCTTGGTGTCAGTTCAGTCAACAAAAAGCAACTGTAGAGGCTTTGTTACATCATTAAATACTAGATGAGCCTCTATGCAGTTTATTATCTAATAGTTAAATATTGACTGCAATAAGTCTTTGAAAGTACTTTAGAAGCTTATAATGTGGCACAAATTTAGTGACTCGTTATTGCGCACTTGCAAAATTTTTGAGTACAACCAAAACTTTTTGCAAAAGATTTGGTTGTACTCAAAAATTCTGCAAGTGTTTTGGTTGTACCAGTTTTTGTGTACTATATACAATTTATGTACAACCAAAACTTTTTTCAAAAGTTTTGGTTGTACATAAGTTGTATATAGTACACAAAAACTGGTAATATTCCAATAATGCAAAGTTCTTTTCAACATACCTAGTGCAGTGTTAAGTTAGGCAACTATATTTGTATTATGGTTTCGTTGGTTGTTATGACCAACTAAAAGCTGAGAATAACAGCTTCAAGTTAGTCTGACAATAAATTTTCTTATTTTTTGGCAAATGTCATATATTTGTATTATATTCCAGTGGTTAACTAGAGTTTACAAGCTGGTTTATATGATTTAAGAATACATCAGTACTTGTTTGATGCACAGCAGAATTTATCTTTCTGCAGGAATCTACTCATGGTTGTAAATCATGAGTAAGTATTGAGTGATGCAATAGCATAGGTTATTGCATACTATTGCATTATATCATTTAGTATGATGCAACAATGCAACAATTTTATTACTTATATTATTATTATTAACATGTTAATCTTATTACTGTTTTTTTTTTTTAATTTCTTTTTGTTTTGCCTTTTTAATTAAAATGTTTAGGCTTGTGTCAAAATCTTTGAAAGTGGTAGTAGGAGGCAGTTTACAACTTCAAGCAACAAATAAAACCTTTTTACTCAAAAAAATCATCCTCGAAGTGGAAAGTATTTCTTATCAATCTAAAATGGAACATTTTGATTAAGCATTTAGGACACACCAGAATTGGACAGCTCTGTGTTATGCTGCACATGAATCGCACAAGATTTTTAGTTGTCAGTTGTGGTGTAAAAAAGACTAAGGGTTTTCGAAAATGAACCTTAAAAATCAAAGATTTTAAAGGTTCATCTTCGAAATATTTATACTTTTTATGAATATATATATATATATATATATATATATTATATATATATATATATATATATATATATATATATATATATATATATATATATATATATATATATATTTTTTTTTTATTAATTATCTTTGCTTCCAACAAGGCTGCAAGCAACCACTAATTAGTGTTGGAAGTTACTGGAAGAGAAAAGATGAAGATTGTAGAGCAAGATAACGATTGACAGACGACTTAAAAGATTGCAAACTATATGAATCAGGAAAGCAAGATGAAGGAAGCGAATTCCAAAGAACTGATGTTCGAAGAAAAAAACTAGACGAATAAGAGTTTTTGGAGCACTTAGGAACAGTAACAGAAAAAGGATGAGACTTAATTGAATGACGAGTAACGCGAGAATGAATTTTAGTAGATGGCACAAGAGACGCTAGCTCTTTAGAGCAGTGCCCATTATAGTATTTGTAGAAAAGAGAAATAGAAGCAACATTACGACGATGTGACAGAGGTTGAAGGTTGGCTGTAAGAGCAGGTCCAACTATGTTTACAATGCGTTTTTGCACCTTGTATAAAAGAAAAAGGGCATTATTAGAAGATCCGCCCCAGATATGGCAACAGTATTCCATACAAGGCCGGATTTGAGATTTATAGAAATAGAGAATAGAATCCAGAGTAAGAAAGTGACGAGCTCGATAAAGAGAAACAACTTTAGCAGATGCTAATTTTGCAACGGATTTGATATAAGGTTTCCAAGAAAGATCAAAAGTAAGAGTTAATCCTAGAAGATGAAGGGTAGGAGACTTATCGAGTACATTACCGTTCATAAATATAGGAAGGTCTAAATTATTGCGATAACGATTGGCTGAAAAAAATTGAGTTTTATCTGAATTAAAGTTCACCAGCCACTGTGAGCCCCATGCTGTAGCAGAAGTGAGATCCTTTTCAATCAGAGGGAGTTGGCTTATCGTGACAAGAATAAATGGTAGTATCATCAGAGAACAATGCCACCTTAGATGTGAAGATATCTGGAAGATTGTTAATGTAAATTAAAAAGAGTATATGGCCAAGGATTGAACCTTGAGGAACCCCTGAGGTTACAGAATAAGAAGAATAGTGCTGTTCATCAAGGACAACTTTTATTCTACTATTTATATCTTAAAAATTAAAAAAAGAATAATATTTAATGTCTACAGGCTACTATAGACATGAAATATTTTTAACTAAGTTACATATTGTTAGTTTAATTATGTTTTCATTATTTTCTTGAACTAACTTTGCATTGCTCTTGAACATGTTGATTTTTAAAACTTTTTCAGCTTTGTTTGTCAAAAAGAGAATCAAGTGTTCGAGAATCGAGCTTTATGTCAAAAAAAGAAAAAAAAAGCTTTATGTACACACAAAGATATCAACAATCTCTAGAGGTAAATTTTTTTCATATTTTTCATATTTCAATTTGAATTCATATCAAATTTATTTTTTAAAGTTTATTATTATTTTCATCATTGCAGTCTAAAAATTTTTGAAATCAATTTATAAAAATATTAGCAATTTACAAAAATGTTATCAAATGTTTTATTGGCACATAAACACTTTATTGTAAATTCAATTTTAAAACAAACAACTATGCTGTTTGCATAATCTATACGTAAAAGTAACCAGCTTGTTTCTCCCCCTTAAAGTGACAAGCTGTGTTCTACTCGTGAAAGTACCCAGCTGTAATCTGCCGCTGAAAGTGACCTTGGGCATTCAGTTAAAATATACAGATGCAGGGTGAAATTTGCTGCCAGTCGAAAGAAATCCTTTGTAAAACTATGACAAATATATTGTCTGAACAACAAGCCATAGAATAGTTTAATTAAGAAACTACTTTAGCAATGGAAGCCGGATTGATTTGGATGACTAACGGTTAGTTAATCTGTTTAACTGAAATGGCAGGAAGGTTATGAGCATTAGATTTGAGAGTCAAATCAGAGGAAAGGTTCTCTTCAATTAGCTCTGCCTTATCCTTAGGAGAGGCAATAAAATCAGATTTATGGATTAGAGATGGAATCTTTTACGTAACTCTGAGTCTCGAGATTTTAAAAAGTTGTTTTCAAATGACGTTTGTTCTCAGGAGACGTTTGTTTCCTAATGAAGTTTGTTTTTGTGAGAAAAATGAAAAAATGATTTTGATTAGATTTATCTTATCATCATAAAAAGGAGAAAACATAGTGAAGAGTTACAAATTAAAACAAACTAGAAGAAAACTTTCATTCTTGTCTGGGTCAAGGAGTTTACTTAAAAAATGCATTTATTAGCATGAAGCAATACAAAAACCCAAGCAATGTCACAAAGAAAATCACAAAAAATCTCAGTCAGCCAGGGGTAGTAGTAAAAAGCTAACTACATCAAGAGGCAACAATTCATCTCTATTATATCAAGTTGAAGTGAAGTTTCATTTTTATAAAAATACTTTGAAATTTCAATCTACCTTAATATATATTGCTTTAATATATCAGATTTAAGATTATCTTATACTCATGTAACTAATTTCTAATAATTTTTATCATTTTTATATTTTGCTAATACGATGGTCATTTGTTAAATGTTGATTGTTATTTTTTTACCTTATTTTTTTAAGACAACATCAAATGACAATTTTTGTTTGTCGTTTATGCCGAATGATATTCCTTTAGAAGAAATTGAAAAAGAAATTGAAATAACGCCTGATGATTTGCTTAGTTTTGCGTGGCAAGTGGTTTCTGGAATGGTAAAGTTATGTTTAGTCGCAATTTTATTATCATTTTTTTATCACTTTTTGGCATCATAACTTTTGCATTTTTAGGAATATCTTTCATGTTCCAAATTGGTTCATCGAGATCTGGCTGCAAGAAATATTTTGGTTGGAACTGGAAGAGTAGTCAAAATTTCTGATTTTGGTCTAACTCGAAAAATTAATGACGAATTAAACTACCTGAGCAAAAAAAATCGTCGTTTACCAGTCAAGTGGATGTCTGTTGAGGCCATATTTGACCAGATGTTTACATCATACAGTGATGTGTAATTTTTTTTAATATATTTTTTTTATTTGTATAGATTTATTTAATATTCAGCTTTGTATCTAATTCATTTAGATAACGCACTTAGATAAGTTGATTAATTGTCATTGACAGGTTTTTCATTGCTGTTTTTATTATTACTTAAATTTTTAGTATTATTATTTATTTATTTTTATTGTTTTAGTTGGGCATTTGGCGTTGTTTTGTTTGAAATCGTTACTTTAGGTAAGTTAAATTTATCTTTTAAGCAAACAAATTTAAAAGAAGGTTTTTGTTAAATTCAATTTTTGAATATTTAAATTACAGGAGGTACACCTTATCCTACTATAAGTAACCGTGAACTTCTCTCTCTTTTAAAATCTGGATATAGAATGGACAAACCTGAAAATTGTTCTGAAGAAATGTAATTTATTTTAATATTCTGCAATATTTTTTATGCTACAAAAATTTATTTAAATCTATTTTGCTTTACAAAATATAATACAGTATCATGTTGTATGAAATATTAGGTACAATATTATGTTGCAGTGTTGGAATGAGGATCCACTACAACGTCCTACTTTTACAACACTACGTGAGCATTTTGATGGAATAATATCTCATGGTGATAGTTATTTCAATTTTGAAATAGACTCAAATACATATCACCATGCCGCCTCGTTTAAAAGTATCCCGTTTGAAACACACTATGACACAGTTGTAGAGGATATCTTTCAAAAACCTGTTCTATTGGAGCAAACTAATGAAATTAATATAAGCAAAAATGCAGTTTCTCCACTTGAAAGCAGACCTGCAAATCCAGAATCTGCAAAATCTCAAGTAAAATCGATTTCATCAACATTTGATGAAACAACTGAGTGTTAAAAACACTTTAAAAACAATAAGTAACAAGTTTAAGTAACAAGCGTTGTTTTTTTAAATGATTTTATAAATCAATAAGTATAAAACATTTTTGTTGCAGTTATTTATTTATTTTGTTTTACTTCAAATTTTTAAAAATACTCTTATGCGTGTAAACCATAATAGGCTCATAAAAATAACCAAAGTTCCACAGGTGGTACATATAAACTAAATCATGACGTATTTGCAAATGTTTTTTTTTTTTGTACAGGAATTATAAGAAATAAATATGCAAATAATATTTTAATAGAAAATAGTTATAAAGATAGTTTGTAAAAAACTAAAAGTTAGAAATATTTAAACAACATATGCGAAATTTCTATAGTTCTATCAAAAGTAAACATTAATAATTTTTGTTTTAATTAATAACTTTAGTTTTTAATAATGTGTACAACCTTTAATAATTTTTGTTTTAATTAAAAACTTTAGTTTTTAATAATGTGTACAACCTTTGCACTAATTAATTTGAAAATTTTTTATACTGTTTATAAGATTTCTAAACACACCTATGAAATACCGTTCTATGTTTGTTGTATAGAGGTTTTAAGTTCTTGTATCTTATTATACTATCAAGAACTTCCATATAGAGTTCCTTCCAATATTCCGCACATACTTTTAATAGGTTCCAAGTAGGGGGATTGTGATGGCCAATCTAAAACATGTATATATTTTTTTTTTTTTAGAACCATTTTAACACTTCGTGCTTGTGAGTCGCCGCATTATCTAATTAGAAAATCAGATACCCAGTAGATAATTTTTCACTAAACTCGATTAAAACATCCTCTAAAAAATCTTCGTAATTTTTTGCATTCATTTTTTTTGTAATAAAACATATCAGAACTTTGCTGTGAAAACAAAACGCAGCCCGCACCATAATTGTCCTTCCTCTTAAATTAAAACCCATATCATTGCTATCTTTTTTTACAAATCATGCCTATAATACCTATACCCATCTAAGTTAACCTTTTTATTGGAAAAATTAAATTTTTTTGTTCTGATTCTGATGTCATGTGGTCTTTACCAAATTCAAATCTTACACCCTTAATTGTTTTATATAATGGTGGTTTTGTAATAATTTTTTTCCACTGGAAACGTCCTGATTTGAACAAAATTTGTTGGACACGTCTTGTGGTTACAGGTAATTCCAGTTCAGTCTTTATTTGGCTTTTCGTTCTCTGGATAACACCAAACTCAAAGTGGAAGAATGTTGTCTTTCGGTTATTTTTTTATTTCCACCTAAAGGTTTATTTTTGTTTTTATTTTTACTTAAGTTCATAAATTTATTCACTGCATGGTGAGACATTTTGATTTTTTTTGCAATTTGTTGATCGGACACAACCATATCTTTTTAAGCAACAATTTTTGCTTTTTTTCTTTCTTAATTAACACCTATCCGTGCTGCATTTTAATATTTAAATAACAAATCTTAACTAAAAATAGACAAAACTTTTCATTCGGGTTACAATTTTTCTGAAAAATGTGTTTAAGTGGGTCATTATAAGTAAAGTGGTTTTCCCTTAACTAAATGCTTGCCTGAGAACTGACATTTGATTTAAATGTAATCAATTTAATCAAATTAAATAAAGGTTCTTATTCTTGAAAGCCACTTAATATTGGTGTGTAACTCAGTTTGGACTTGACTTCATACATATAGGCTGTCTTGGAGTTATGTGAAGAATCTTTTCATATTGGAAAGGAAAAGATATTGGTCCTCTAAATGTTCGAATCAGTTCGCAAAACGTTTCTAAATTGTCTAAAAAAAAATTCAATTCAATATATTCTGCAATAAGTCGTAAAATTTCAAGGACAAAAGACAAGGACAAGGACAAACATTACAAATACTAATCTAAAGTAAACATTACAATAAAAGTGATCATAATAACAATAATAATAACAATAATAATAGTAATGATAATAATTATAGAAATAATATTAACAATAATAATAAGATGACGATGAAGAGGAATATTATTAGTAACAATACTAACAATAACAATAAAAATATTAGACGATCAATATTAGATAATAGTGATAATAACAACTATATAGTGTAAGTAGTAAACAAATTTAAGAAAAAAATAAAAAAAAAGCAATAATAATACTTATCAAGTTATAAATAAAAATATAAATTTACTAATAAAGATAGAAGAATATTATTAATATCGATACTATCAATAACCATAAAAATATGAGAACAAAAAGTTAATAATAAAATTAGTAGGTATTAAGAGAGTAGTAATAATAACAACAAAATTTCAGAGGCTTCAGGTAAAATATCTTGCTAAAAAGTAGTTAAAATAATTTTTAACTATTTTTTAGCAAGTTTTTGAAATTAGTAATTGAGTCAATTGATTTTAATGGTAAAGGTAGACTGTTCCATGATTTTACACTTTGGTATTTTGTGGGTTTCAGACCATATTTTACAGAAGAATATTGGTACATGAAGGTTATAGCTATTAGCAGATCGTAGATGATAGCGACAGCTTTCTCTAACATTAAAAAATTTTATAAATGTGCTGGGTAGGCATTTTTGTTTATGATAGAAGACAAATTGACAATTTAATAGTTGAACTAGACCATCAATTTTGAGTTTTTTTTTGAGAATTTTGGATAAAAAATAAAGATGATCGGAGTTAAATTGATAATGCTAAAATATATACTAAATATATATTATTTTTAATGCTTTGTTTTGTAAGTTGGATAATTTTAAAACTTCTTAGGTCCGTATTTGTCCCCAAACTTGACACGCGTACCTATGATGTGATCCAATAATGGCATGGTATATATTGATAAGAGTTTCAAGATTGACATAATGACGAATTTTAGCTAACATCCCGTTTGACCGACATAGTTTTAATGACAAGTCCCTTAGATGATGCAAAAAAGTTAAATTTGAGTCAATTTTGATTCCAAGGTACTTAAGGTACATAACTGGATTGATTTTTTGACCAATAAAATTTAGGTGTTTACTGATTTTAGATTGTTTTGATTTGTTTGATTTGATTGTTTAATTTGATTTGATTGTTTTGATAATTTCAGTTTTACTAATATTCAGAGACAGTTTGTTAGATCGAAGCCACTGAATTAGATTAGATAGATCATGAATAATATATTTGTTTATTTTTTTTAATATGTTAATTAAAAGCAAGTTAGTGTCATCAGAAAAATGCTAGGAATTCGTATATTTTAATGATAAATTAAGGTCGTTAATGAAAAAAAGGAGAAGCAATGGTCCTAATAGAGAGCCTTGAGGTACACCTGTAGTGCATTTTACTAAAGAAGATGTGTTACAGTTAATAGATACAAATTGAAACCTATTATAAAGATATGAGTTAAACGATTGGAGAGATATTTCTCTAATACCATAGTATTCTAGTTTACTTAGAAGAATATAATTACCAACAGTGTCAGATGTTTTCTGTAGATTAACAAATACACCACAGGCAAAAAGCTTTTTGTCAAGAGCTTTTCTGATAACCTCAGTGATTTCAATAAGTGCATGAGTTGTGGAATGCTTACTTCGAAACCCAAATTAATGTTTGTAAAGACATTGATATTTATCTATAAAGTTGTAAAGTTTGTTGTGCATAGCTTTTTCAAAAATTTACTAATGTTTGACAGAAGCGAAACTGGGCGATAGTTAGTGTGGACACTTCTAGAGCTTTTCTTAGAAAGCGGAATAACTTTAATAAAGTGGAATACTTTAAAGACATCTGGAAAAAGTCCATTTTCAAAAACTTTTTTTTTCAGTGACTGGATCTACAAAAAAGGAGTTGTTATTTGGGTTATTTAAATAGTCTGAAAAAATACATTAAGGTGAAACAATTTTTGTTAACAGTGTTTGTTGAGTACTGACAAAGTAATTATTAAATATGTTTAATACAGATTTGCTGTCTGAAATTGTATTGCCATTAAATTTGAGATTAATAGATTTACTGAAAAAGGAAGAAGGTTTGATATTAATAATTTCTTTTATATCTTTCCATGTATTTTTTACATTGTTAAAGTTATTGTTAAAAAAGTTAATGTAATATGATTTTTTAAAAATTTTTAGTAAATTGCAAATGTTATTTCTGTACCACTTAAATTTAATAAAAATATGAATTTTAATACTATGATTTTTTGCTATTATATACTATTTATATAGTTTGTTTTTAATAGATATTTATTTTAGAATTCCATTGGTAATCCAAGGTTTTGATTTAAGTTTAATTTGTTTAGCAGTTAGTTTTTTATAAGGTGCATGTTGATCAAGAGTATTGTTAGAAGTTTTAAAAAAATAGTTCAAGGATTTATTGACATTATTGTAATTTTTAATTTGTATTAGCCAGTCTCCATTAGAGATAACTTGATTAAATATTTTATTATCGAAATTTTGGAAAGTTCGTCTGAATATTACCTCCTTAGTTTTTTGGAGAGAGGGACAAGGAATGCAGATAAACTGCGCCATAAGATCATAAATCGATATTGTAAGATTGCCTGAAACTAAATCAGGAGTTTAGAAATTTAAAAAGATGTTATCAATGAGTGTCTTATATCTAGCAGTTATACGTGTAGGTTGAATTATAGAAGGGAAAAAAGAATAAGAACATAATGTATCAAGATAACAAGAGGTAACTTTAGTTTTATTATTATTTAGCAAGTCCATATTGAAATCACCCATAAGAATAACTTGTTTATTTTCTAAACTAAGCCTCTCAAGCAAGGGATTAAAGTGATCAATAATGAATTTATTAGAGCTCATTGATGGATGTCGATATTTAGTGCAAACAATAATATTTTGTTTCCGGGTATTGACGATTTTAACAAAGGTAGATTCCAGGTATTTAGGAGAATATACTATAAGATCACTAGGAGCAAAATTTAAGTTTGAGCGTAAATATAGAAGAGCACCACCTTTTTTGGCCTTAGTAGGACTATGATCAATAGTAAAACCATTTATATTAACATCAGTTTTACTGGAATCGTTAATATTTAGTCTGGATTCAGAGATACTAATTACTATTGGAGGAGTGGAAAGTGAGCTTGTTAGACTGTGCAGACTGTCAATGTGATAAGTGATCGAAGCAATGTTTAGATGTAGGTATAAATTACAATTATTATTAAGAACTTTATAAAGTTCAAGAATGTCATAATATTTACAGTTATATATATATATATATATATATATATATATATATATATATATATATATATATATATATATATATATATATATATATATATATATATATATATATATATATATATATATATATATATATATATATATATATATATGTATATATATATATATATATATGTATGTATATATATATATATATATATATATATATATATATATATATATATATATATATATATATATGTATATATATATATATATATATATATATATATATATATATATATATATATATATATATATATATATATATATATATATATATATATATGTATATAGTTAATACTTTTGTTGGAGATTTTGTTTATATTATTGAATAACTTTTTGAAGTGAGATGGAGATTCTAAAGATTTTAAATTATTGGTTGCTATAGTCTGGGACGATAAAGTTAAAGAGAGCTCAAAATCAGAAAGTGAACAAAATGGCAAACTTTTGTTGATACAGTCACTGCAATACCAGTCAGTAGAATCTTTTTCAATAAGACTATAGGCGTGCTCGTTGATATAATTACATTTAGGGTGCAACCAAGAAGAGCAGTAATTACATGGAATTTCTTTATGGCTATCAACCACTGTTTTATTGCAGAATTTACAAAGATTTCTTATTATCATGACTTATTATGCTTAAACAAAGTTAAAAAGAGAAAAAATAATTAAATAAAGATATCTACTATATATTTATAAAGAAACTGAACTAAGAAATGCTAATCTAGAAATGATTGCTAATTTAAATACTGAGCACTAATCAGTTATAAAGAAATTATAGTAAGATATAAGAGGTTTAAATACTTTAGACAGAATAATAAGTATAACAGCTAGATAATATTAGAATGTTATTAACTTGATTTAGAATATAAATTTAGATATATTTAGCTCAAGTGTCTTTA
This sequence comes from Hydra vulgaris, assembly GCF_022113875.1. NCBI lineage: Eukaryota > Metazoa > Cnidaria > Hydrozoa > Anthoathecata > Hydridae > Hydra > Hydra vulgaris. Next base: position 1,786,072 of record NC_061165.1, on the reverse strand, counting down.
GACATATGATATTTACATAATGTGATGGTAATAAGGTAAGTAATAATAAGTAAAAAAGGAGATAAGTAGTAATTTTAGGTAAATAACATTTATACGAGATAAATAATAATGATGTAAAAATTAATAAGAGGTAAATAATGGATAAATATGGAATAAATAATCCTATATTATTCAATAATAATGATAAATATTTAATTATAATAATAATAACAATGATAACTGCCTAAATGTATAATAATCAAGCCTAAAAATATAATAATCAAGCAAGCAATGCCTAAAAATATAATAATCAAGCAAGCAATAATAAAAACAAATCCTGGAAAATACTTAAATTTACAAATAATATTTAAAGTAAAAAATAATCAAAACAAATGTAAAAATTTAGTTATGTTGCGTATGTTAAAATGTAAAAAGTTTAGTTATGTTGCATATATTACATATGAGTTTGCAAGAAAAGGTATAAAAAAACATTTCCTATCTTAGCAAATGAGCATTTTCAAGAAATTCTTATAACTTCTAAAGAATAAAATGTAAAACAGTATTTACAACTTGAAACAGAACATTGTTATTTTAAAGCATCTGAAGGTAACAATTGTTTTATTGGAAAAAATGATTGTGTAAATCTTATTTGTAATATTACTAAAAAGGGAAACAAAATAAATTTAATATGCCAAAACTTTCGCACTCTTTTTGATGCCTTCTATTATCCTTTCCTTTCTTCAAATTTGGTGCATTGAAAAGTTGTCAGATAACATATATTATTAGTAAATGCAAATGCTTAGCACGTCCAAGGATGTCCAAAATAGTCTGTTCGTTAACCCTAACCCGCACACGTGCAGTGGACGTACTAAATGCAACAACTTTCATCCGTCCATTTCGGACCTATAAAGTACGTCCAAGGACGTTCTTAACAGACCGTTTGGAGGTCTACAATAGACGCTTTTGGACGTCTTACGGACGTGTAAATTTTGTCAGTTGACTCAGCGTTTAATTTTATTCAGCTTATTCTCAAACCGAATCCATTTCAAGCAACAATAAAAAATGGAGTCTCAAGAGTCCGTTTTTTATAGTTGCTACAAATGAGTCGATATGAGAATAAGGTGAATAAAATAAAAATATAAGAAAAATTTTTTTCCCACAAAGTTTAATTTTAATATACATGTGTTTTTGTGATTAACCCTAATTAGGATAACAATAAGGTTACTTCATAAATAATTAAATCCCAGTAATAATTAAATTGACACAAAACATTATTAAAAAAATAAAAAGAGTAATATTTTTGAAAATATTAATATGTAATATAATATTTATATGTAATATAATATTTATATGTAATATAATATTTATATGTAATATAATATTTATATGTAATATAATATTTATATGTAATATAATAAGAACAAAAACTTTTGCATTCAAAAGTTCTTTTTTTTTGAAAGAATTTTTGCATTTGATAAGAAAGTATTTTAGTTTATCTGATATTTGTATTTAAGTACCATATGTTTATGTGTATTACCGTGAACTTTCCTATGTTAGTTTGTAATTCAGTTTTAAAGGTTTTAATAACAAAATATGTAGAGTCAAATACTTTTCTGTAATAAAGGAAAATATCGCCCTCGTATAAATCAGTTGCAAAAAATATATACTTAGTTTTGAAAACGTCAAAACGCAACTTTTGAAAGTCTATCGTTTCAAAATCATTTTCCATGGCAAAAAAGAGAACTAAATTAAGAATTTTTTAATAGAGTTCGATTGCTAAAAAATTTCATTGTACAGAGTATAGAGTACAGATTCCATGAAAATGAAATAAAATTAATAAAAGCAAAATTTATTTTAATGTTTAATTGCACAGTTCTTTAACAAATTAATCAATGTCAGAAGGAAAAAAGCCTTAAGACCATAAACGTCTTTTTTTCAAGAGCGAGGTTAGTAAGCATTTAACATGTTAAATTTAAATCATGGAACAAACGATTGTACTAAATAGTTGTCTAGGTTAGCTAGCATACGCAGTGTGATCATTTTATGGCAGTATTTCATAATTGCAAGACTACTGAAAATGTTTTTTTTAACAAACACTAAAAGGTGAAATGTATGTAATATCCATATCCAAATCCTTTTAGGTCAGACACGGGCCAAACTGAAACTGGTGATTGTGCTTGTGAAACCGCTACAATATGACAGTATGATTCTAACCCATCAACACAGTCATCTGCGTCTACCACATCCACTTTCTCTGCCAAGTTTGAGTCAAGCAAACCTGCTGTGCCGGCAGCATTGCTCTGGTCTTTTATTCTTTTCAACTCCATTCTGCGTTTTGAGTGATCAAGTGTTATTATCTCAGGCCATCGCTCGAACTGTTTTGAAAAAAATATTTTCACTCATTAAATATTTAGGACGACAGGGTCTGGCATTGAGAGGAGGATAACATCATGATGGAAATCTATGGCAGCTTCTACTAGAACGGGTACAAGATGTATCTTCTGTGAAAGAGTGGTTAAACAAACGCGTCACATGGATGTCAGACACAATACAAAATAAATTTATTCAAATACTTGCACATTCAGTTTAACGAAGCATTGTCACTAATATATCACAGTGCTCATATCTTGGCCTTACAGCTGATGGAACTACAGATGTGACGGGCCATGAGCAATTTTCTTTCAGCATACGGTATGTAAGCCCTAATTGAAAAGTACATGAATACTTTATGGGTTTCTACAATTGCAAGAACAACACTGCTGAAATATTGTTTAATGCCATAATTGATTGTTGGCTATGCATTTGATGGAACCAGCAACATGAATGGACACTTATCTGGAGTAAGAGCTCGTCTCGGAGAAATGTACCCACAGGCAGTGTATGTTTACTGCACCAATGCGGCCAGGAAACGAAAAGTTTGACATTAAAAGCCTGCAAGATGCCATCAACAAGATAAGTGATTGGTACTGTACTTGACAAATACATTTAAATCTTAGTAAATTGTAAGTGGCGCACATTAGACGAGCAAACAAATCAGCGACATACACTATGCTAGATCCACTATCAGGCAAAAAAAGAGATCTAACAACAACGATGATAGAAATAGATCTTGGAGTCACAATAAGCGAGAAAAACAATTCAATAAAGCTGCATCCTTCGCAAATTATTTTCTTGGACTGTTAAAGAATACAATTATATCGCGAGATCCAGCACTATGGAAAAATGTTTATACAATATATGTTAGACCACATTTGAAATATGCAGTATGCACTTGGTCAACATCGACGAAAAAGGGACCAAAAACAATTAAAAAAGTTCAGTGAAGAGCCACCAAGATTGCATACAATGAGGCAACATAGCTATGAAGAAAAACTAATCAAACTCAACCTAACTAGTCTAACTTTGCGTTCACAAAGGAGTGACCTCATTCAACAATTTAAAATATTAAAAGGAAACAGCAAAGTAAAAAGGTGTGTACCAACAATCAAAAGAGGGCCAAGAGCGGGTTGTATAGGACAACTGAGCAAAGAATGAGTCCGTAACAGCGCACTGCGAAGAAATTTCTTCACTAAAATAATCGCGAACTGTTGAAACTCTTTATCCGACAATACAGTGAACACAGAAACAGTCAACGCATTTAAGAATCGGCTTGACAACCGCCAGCAAAGTTGCTGCAGTGGCTTATTCTCGAATTGGTTACTTTGTGTGAGCCGATATTTATTATATAACATGCAAATAAACATTACTTCACTTTAAGAAAAATAAGCAAGTCAAAAAAAAGAGCAGGCTAAAAAAGCAATAATGTTTAAGCACGGTTTCTTTTAAAGTAATTGCAAATTCATTTATTTTAAAAAAAATTTGTAATGCTTTTGTTAAAGCATGTAAAAACTATGCTAAAACATAATAATTTTTTTGAAAGCGTACTTAGTTATTTCACTTAATAATAACGCTGTTGAAGTCAAGCATATGTTAGTTATAACATTGTTATAACAAGTATCATCTATTAATGTTAGTTATATTAAGTGTCATTACCAGTGTCATTTATTGTAACATGAAATATATATATATATATATATATATATATATATATATATATATATATATATATATATATATATATATATATATATAGTTTATAATTCATTATATAGTTTATAAGACATTATATCATATATATAGTTTATAATACATCAAGAGATAGATAATTTATTTAAGGTGCTATTAATTTAATGGCATCTTAAATAAATTTTGCTAATATGAATTTATAAATAGTATTTATAAATTCATATTAGGAAAATTTGTTTAAGATGCCATTAAATTAATAGTATTTTAAATAGAATTTAAAATTCTATACATAGATAGATAAATATATAGATAGATAGGTTAGACGGAGAGCTACATATATAAATATAACCACAGATATATATTTAAAAAAAAAAAGCGTTTGCAGCTTCCATAAAAGACTACTTCAGAAAGAGTTAAAAAAAACCATAATATTATTATAATTATTATTTATTAACCTCTAGAATAATAAACATAAATTTTTAAACTAATAGGGTAAATCGAGACATTCAGCCCCATGGGGCATTAAGCTCCATTTACTTCGTTGATAAAATAAAATGCCTAACGTTATTGTATTTAGAGAAAAAGACGTTAAATTTTACATCGTAGATACTAACTTACCAATCAGGGAACTTTTCTCAACGATGCTTGGGCTTCTAACCAATGGCGTTGATATTTAATTAGAGTTTATAGATGAGTGATTTTTTCATCTAGTTTTCCGTTTCCTTCAAACTTGTTGAACAACTTCCGTTAAATTAGCGCGTGTTTGAACTTAAAATACAAGCACATATAAACGCGTGTTTGTTTTGACTAAAAATACAAGTAAATATAAACTTAGTAAGTACTATTTTTAACTTTATAACTTTATGTGTATGTAATTAATGATTTAAAATACTAATATTTCTTCAGCAAATTCAGAAAAGTTTTAGCAAAGTAAAAAGGCAGTTAGATGAATGTCTAAGAAATTGTTTATAAATAGCTCTAAAATTTACTTTGTTACTAAATTTCCATTAAATATTTTGAATAGAAAGCATTTCTAAGAGAAATATTATTCTTTTGATTATTAATTAGTTTAATTAGTTTATAAAAATTAATGTTTTAATTATGTAGGGCTTAATGCCCCCAAATGCAAAAAGGTGAACAACCAAATAAAGTTGATCAGATAAATAAAATCAATGTTTTAATTTTAAAAACATTACACAGATTTAGTTTAAATTGAAAACAAAAATTACTTAATTTTAGAAATAGTTTAATACTGTTTTAAATATAATGTTGATAATGGAGTTTATTGCTCCCTTTATTTGGCAGAATGGTTCAAACATATATGTTCGAACCATTCTGCCAAATAAAGGGAGCAATAATCCTCTCTCTTTTTGTATACAAAAAGAGAGAGGAACAAGGAAGAAAGTCATATGCAACTAGCCAAGCAATGATAAATGTTTACAAATTTTGTCATATGTAAGCAAATGTCTGCCAACCATGCTTCCATGCATTATGGAGTTGATAAGAAGACTCTTTTAAGAAGAGTACAAGGGGAAATACAAGTAAATTCTTATCCAGGGAAGCGAATTGTTTTAACATCTAAGCAAGAAGGAGAACTGGCAGACTGCCTTATTGTGTTGAGTGGGGTTGGGGTTTTAATAAAGAGGAGGTAAAGAACATAATACAGGAATTTGTAAAAGAAAATGGTATTGATGTTCCTTTCATCGATGGTCGACCAAGTATTGTGTGGCTTTTTGCAACGCCATCCGTAAGTGAAATGAAAATGAAATAAAAAACAAAAGACCTCAGCAATGCGAGAGCCAAGGCTGAAGACCCTGAGGTCATGAAGAAATGGTTTCAGCTAGTCCAGAAAACTCTACAAGGTGCTGTAGTTATCTGCCTACTAAGTCAAATATTCAACTGCGATGAAACAGGTTTTGTCACCGACCCAAAAACCCAAATTGTGTTAGCAGAAAAAGGTACTGCTACAGTGACCCAGAGCATTGGTGGCTCAGGATGCGAGCAAATAGCTGTAAGTTTTGCATGCTCTGCAAGCGGCCAGATACTGCCAGATACTTATGTTGTGTACAAGGGAAAAAAATTGTATTGTAAGTGGGTTCAGGATGGTCCTGATGGAGCTGCTTATACAACAATTAAGAAGGGCTGGATGGAATTACCAGTTTTTGGATTGGTTTCACAATATTTTTCTTAAGAACACAAAACATCTTTAAAGCCAAAAAAGAATCCTCATATTTGATGGACATCACATGTGAGCTTGCCTCTTATTGAATCAGCAAAAAATAACAATACCATCCTATTAAATTTACCCTCTCATCTAATCCATCTTCTCCAACCTCTGGATACATCAGTTTTCCGACCTCTGAAGAGCAAATGGCAAAGCCTGCTATTGAAATATGCAAGAACGCACTATGGACCAGTATCAAAGAAGCATTTCCCTGGTCTGCTACACACTTTTTTCCAAAATTTTCTATTCACAACAGAACAAGTAAAAAGTGGTTTTAGCTCCTTTAAACAGTGTCCTCAAGTTATGGTGTCTACAAAAAATGCTACAGAAAAACCTACATTGCCCACTCCAACTGTGCCATGCTCTACAAAAGTACTTCCCATCACTAGTGCTCAAAATGCTTCTGCATTAACATCACTACTATCTGTATCATATTCAACATCATTGCCAACTGCTGCATCATCAACAGAATTATCATATTTATCTTCACCTGTTTTAGCAATTGCAGGACCTTCAAATACCATTGACACTTCAGCACCTGCAGGACCGCAAACATCATTGTCTAATTCATCATCAGGAAAGTCTTCTATTATAGACTTTTTATTCAAAGAACTTCAGCCTAGATTTGCCCAAACTTCAGAATATCGCAGTTTGGCTAGAGTCTTCAGGTTTCGCTACGGAGAAAGCCTAACAGGTGATGAGTGTTTGAAGCGACTTAGAGATGAAGCAGCAAAAAAAGATAACACTCCAAGAAAAAGACCACCAGAAAAAAAAATCTTCCAGCTAGAGATGGTAGGGACAGTGATGAGGAGGACGACACTGTGTGCCTAAAGTGTAATATTCATGGAGGTCACGGAGAACAATGAGTCTGCTGTGACTTATGTGATGGTTGGTATCATGTTAAATGCATAGAAATTCCAGATGAGGCTAATATTGAAGCCATGGAATGGATCTGCGAAATTTGCCTACAAACAATGTAAAAATAAATGTTTAACATCTGGAGCTTATTGCCCCCATTTTTTAAATTTTGAGTCATTGTTAATTGTAATTTTTTAGCTTTTTTTTCGCTGTAAGACTATAAATTTGTCTGATTAAAACTTTTGTAATTGAAGAAATATTTGTTGTGTATTGCTTAAAAACATTTTGAGTTTGAATTTAATATTTATTTACTACTTCGAATAGAAGAAATGAAAGTTCTTAAAAACATGGGGCTTAATGCCCCGCTTTACCCTATACCAAATATCAAGAGTAATAAATAGTATCAAGAAAGATATAAAAGTTACATTGAATTGTTTTTTTGAAGTTAAGAAATTCCTAGTATTATTGTTATTATTGTTATTATTGCTGTTATCATTATTATTTAATTTTCTTTAAAGTCAATTTATTATGCCGTGTTATTAAAATATATTAATAGTAAATGGATATGATAGAATGTTTTCACGAAGACGAATGTTCTTTCAAAAGTAACGCTGAAAAATATATAATGGGCATCTGAAAAGCTACAAATTAATGATTTGAATCGAAATAAAAAAAGTTGTGCTGTTGATCAAACTAAAAAAAACCCGATTATTTGAACATGTTACGGCCCTGTTACATTGGGCACTACAACATCATCATCGTCGTCTGCTTCATCATCAAGTGACAAAGATACAAAATCTTCATCTTCTGGATCTGTTTCATCATCAACTGATGTTTCGGTTTCTGATAAGTATGTTTTACTAGCAGCAGCTAAAAAGCGGAAATTGGTGGATTCTGAGCAGGTGGATTTTGGTGAAGCGGAAATTGGTGGATTCAATCATTCAGAAAGTTCGACGATTCCAAGTACATTTGCAGCAGCTGAAGGGGTTGGAGAAGCAGATGAAAATTATTCTACCCATTCATTGGGAATAAATACATGAACTTGGGGTCATATAATAATTGATCAGCCAGTCCCGATTACGTTAAAGAAATAATTATCAAGTATTTGGTCTAAATAACACAAAAAGAAATAGACTATAACACGTCAAGTAGTGATGCTCACTTGATAATGAGCTTTCTGCAGCAAAAAGTAGACCAAAGAAGCTGTCTTCCTGCATCAAAAATGGTCATAATTTAAATGACATTTGTAATTATTCGCTATTTTTTAGGTTTAGTTGTTGAACGCGCTGCTTCCAATAAGCATGATGAAAGTGAGTCGAAATCTGAAACTAGCAGTAGTAGCACTAGTAGTGATGAAAATGACGAGCCTTTTAATGACGATGAATTACCTGCAAAAGAAACTGCTGTTATTTAAACGCAAGCTACATTTATCAACAATTTTTTCAGCAAATATGTGGAAAACGAAATCGATGATAATGATGCTGCTATTGACGTGGACGAAGTTATTGCTCCCGATGATCTGCATAATTTGAAATCAGCTATGGATCTTGAAATCAAAGAAAGAATGAAAAATACCGCTGCTAAACATCCAAAGAAAGAAATAACATTAGAGATTCTTCTAAAACATGTTGCTTCACATCTGAACACAATCGAAAACAACAGTTGTATTTCAAATGTTGTCAAGTTCGAAGCTTGATCTTAAACTGGCAGAATAGCCAAGGTCTGGAAAAGTACTGATGGAACCATCGCATCCTCAAATGGAAACTGCCAGATTGGAAGACAAGTTTAAATAAGAACTATATATTTATAATATACACTTATAGTTATTTACATATTTATACAGGCCAATACCGTGTGGTGAATTCGGCAAATATGCACATTACGGATTGCTTGATGGGTCGCTGCAATTTTCGATAGGATCAATTCCCAAAGATATTCGCTTTTATATTGATGAATTGGTTACTAGATTTCCTGAATAATTTGCCAAAAATTCATGCATATGCATATTAATATCCAATTTAGAGGAAAAAGCGGATATTGTGTCCACGTACAAATGCGCAACAGTTTGATGCGAGAAGAGATTTCAAAAATTGTTTTACCGCCAATGTAAATTATGATTCCAACTTAACTAAGACTTTTCTAATTCTGACTTATTTTTGAAAAGAGTAATTCCTACTTACTTATTTTAATTCTGACTTTTTCTAAAAAGCTGTCAAAGAAGACGTCCTCTACTTAATTGTGGATAAAAATTGAGCAGAAACAAACATTGTACACTTTTCGAACTTCAATGAGAATGTTTTTGGTGTCACCAACTAAATTACTTCTGTCCATCCGATAAATTTTATCAAATGAGAGAGAGGCAAACCGAATGCCTAGTAACGTGCCATATGAAACGGTTGATTTTTTGGGACTTTACCATCTCCAAAAAATACCCGAACAATGTTGTACTTGTCACAAGTTCAATTGGCAAGCGAAAAGTCTTCGTTGTTTCCGACATGCGATATGATGGTGTAGAAGACAAATTCAAAGATACAATTGCTCCTTTCAAAAAACAAGGAGATTTCTGTAAAGGATATCCGCGCAGTTTATGATTTCAATATTTTTCTAGTTTCTGGAGATATAAATTATAATCTAAAACGCGAAGTTGATGCAGACTGCATAGAAAATCAGTTCATCTGCCTCTTAAATGAGAAGGAAGTTAGTGACATTGATACTTATACAAAAGAATAAAGTCAATTTAACCATAAAATTGCACAGTACACGCAATGACTTGTTCCATGCTATGACTAATCATTAAAACTTTTTGTCCATATTTCATTTTCCATATTACATTATTTTCCGGTATAAATTTATATATTTTTGATATCAAAAATTGTTCAGTATTTATTTTAAATAATTAACAACTAACAGTCGTATATATTTCTTGTAATAAAAAGAATTATAAGATAAAAACATTTATGTACCGAAATTAATACAACATAATTTTTACTTATTTGGACTTGAATTAATCCAATCAACTCGAAATTAGTGTAAAACATCTTTCTAACTTCTAATTCCCACTTATCAGCCTAAAATGTTCAAAAATTGTCACAAAACGCTTTAATTCCGACTTAAAGTGGAGTTTTTTTACACTTTTTTAAGTCTAATTCCGAGTTGCGTTCTATTAGGGTAGCGTAAACCAATTACTTTATCCGATTTCCTCAAATCCTGCAAAGTATAATTTTTATTAGCAAGTTTTAATTAAATAATTTTTTCATATCCTGCAAATTGTAGTTTACATTAGCTATTTTATAAAACAATTTTTGCAATCTCTGCAAAGCTTAGTTTTCACTGTGAACTTTTTCCTAATTTTATTTTCTAACAAAATATAACAAAAGTATAAAGATCGGGAATTCGTGTTAAGCGGGTGTAAGAGTCATAGTACCAATATTTATATATTTTTTTTTATTATAGATATTAAAATTCAATTTATTTAAAAAAACTACTACTGAAACTAGAAATTATCAGCCAGATAGACTAAATTCCCTAACTATCAATATTATTACTTATAAAAATAAATTTCAATTGGATCTCTAACTCCAGTTTACAACAATATGTCTAAATTTTCTGCAGCCGTGGCGCAGTGTTAGCGCACTTGCCTCAGAAACGTATGATTTCTGGTTCAAACCCCACCTCTGGGCAAGTTTTGCGACATCGGTTGGGAAAGAGGCGTGAGCTTCCTATTAAATGCTCTTCCGCGGTGCTCTGTGATAAGACCGTAAGGACTTCTTGGGGCACCTTAATCAACTTAAAAAAAAAAAAAAAAAAAAAAAAGAATTACAGTTAAATAGTAGTTTTAAACAAAATAGACATAAAAATCACCGTTTTTTAATGAAATACGTATATATTTACGACATCATTCATCAGAAGGTATTTTGAACAATTTTAAAGCCACTGAAAACTGCCTATTCTGAGGTCTGCCAAACAATGATGAACGGCGATCCAGGTGTAGTAGTGTCACATTCTAACTTTTGTGGTTTATTTTCAAAAGCGTGGCCATGACTGATGCAAGTATACGCTCAGGATTTTGAGCTTGTGGAATTCGTTTAATTTCAGATACTATTAAAAATGAGACATACATCCCAAATATTTTATATAGTCATATTTCAGATACGTGAAATATGACTATATAAAATATTTGGGATGTATGTCTCATTTTTAATAGTACCTGGATTAAACGAATAAATTCCACAATTTAATGTATGTGACATGTCAATTGTAAACAACCTTCCATTACTGCCTATTAAATCAGATAACTGCTATACATTAACTCACTATCTTTAAACAAACCAGTAGAAGAAAATAAGTTAATCGATTTTTTTTATTCAAGGCAATACTGTGCAATTTTCAAATATTGTTACAGAACACAGTTATGCAAAAATTGTTCTTGCATATCCTTTTCCACAAATTAAACAAAACAAAAAAAACTCAAAAGACTGTAATTTAAAGTTTTTTGTTCTGACCTCAGAGGAGGCTTATAATGCAAAGCTTAACGATAAGGCACAAAGGTAGCTAGTGTAAAAAAAAAAAAATTGAAAAACAAAAGATTTTGAAAGTAAAAAAAGAAATTTCTGCTAAAAAGAAGGTAGGTCGCGAAAAAAATAATAATAATTTTAGCAATATGTTTTTTTAGTTTCTTGTTGAGGTTTTTTTTTAATTTATTTAATTGAACTAAATATCTTGATTTTTTGCTGTGCTTTTTTTTTGGTTTAATTTTTTTTTAATTTTATGATAAATCAATTTACATTACCCCTATTCATCAGTTTCCTAATTTCTGGCCAACGGCCGATAAATAGTTGAGATGACCAGTGTTAAGTAAAATTGTTTACATTTATCATCTGCGTTATATGTATTTTTGTGTTATTATAATCACAAAAATTTTTACACAAAACAGAGCTTTTAATTTTCATCATACCATCCCCTCAGTATTATCTTGTTCTACCTACATATGTAATAAATAAGTTGTTCTATCTAATATATATTAGATAGTGTATTCTACAAATAGCTCAATGTTCTTACAGAACAGAGCAATAATAGTTTAGTTAAAACACTTATCTGATTTTTGTGTTCTTAAACAGCATGTTTCACCATCAGTAGGTTCATCAGGATACTATATTATATTATATATATATATATATATATATATATATATATATATATATATATATATATATATATATATATATATATATATATATATATATATATATATATATATATATATATATATATATATATATATATATATGTATATATATATATATATATATATATATATATATATATATATATATATATATATATATATATATATATATATATATATATATATATATATATTAGAAGAAAAACTTAGCACACGACTGCTTTGATGTCACAATGGGTTGTTTTGACGGTGCAGAAGTTTGTGAACTGGTGAGCCTATATATATTAGACTCACTTTCTAAAATAATAAATAAGGAAGACGTTGGACTATATCGTGACGATGGCTTGATGGTACTTCGTAAAAAAACTGTATCACAAATTGATAGCCTACGAAAAAACATAATTAAAGTTATTAAAATGATCGGTTTTAAAATAGAGATCCAAACAAACCTACCCGCAGTCAACTTCTTATATGTTTTCTCTAGAAAAAAACTCCTACCAACCTTTCAAAAAACCAAATGAATATCTACGTTACATCCACACTGATTCTAACCATCCTCCGCAAATAATAAAGCAAATTCCAATCTCTATCAACGACAGATTATCACAAAATTCCTTAAATGAAAAAAAATTTAATTTATCTATACCAGAATACGAAGATGAATTAAGAAGAAACGGCTTCACTGGTTTTATTTTAAAGTATAATCCCCAAAAAAAAGAAAAAAAGAAAAGAAAAAGAAATATAATATGGTTCAACTCCCCGTATAGTAAAAGCGTTTCTACCAATGTCGGACATATCTTCCTTAACTTATTCGACAAATATTTTCCAACATCCCATCCCCTAAGTAAACTATTCAGTCAAAACACCATCAAAGTGAGTTACAGCTGTACCAAAAATATCGAAAGAATTATAAAAAGCCACAACAAGAAAATCAATTCAAAAAGACCAAAAGAATACCCACCCTGCAATTGCATAAATAAAGAAAACTGACCTATAATAGGAAAATGCAGAGCTTCAAAGGGTTAGGGTTAGGGTTAAAAAGTATATATTGGCTTAGCAGAAGGTGAATGCAAGAAAAAATGGGCTAACCACAAACACTCATTCACAAACAAAAAGATGGAAAATTCAACAACCCTTTTAAAGTATATATGGCAGATAAAAAAAATACTTAAAAAATGACACCCAAATTAACTTGGTCAATAATTAAACAAGTCCCCGCCTACAGCAACGTAACAAAAAAATGCTTGCTTTGCCTTCATGAAAAATTTTGCATAATATCATACATAGGTATGCAAGAACTATTAAATAAAAAAACAGAAATAATATCTAAGCAGCGTTATGAAAACAAGTTCTTGCTTGACAACCACAAGCCTAGGGATTTAAAAACCAAACCACGCTTGCAAATAATAACATTTTATAATTGTTTTTGAACGTCACGATGTTATTATATCGTATATTTTTTAACGAAAAAACAAAGTATTTTTACCTGATGATTGCTAAACGCATGAAACTTTTAGTAGTAAAAATTATGTAGTTATTTTTTATTTAATCTCGTCAAAAAATCAATTATATAGTTCTGATATCATTTATCGAGCACTCTTGCTGAATATATGCTCACAGCAAGGACTACTATACGGAAGGACGCGCAAAGTCGACGTCCTGACTCCGCTAGCGAAGGCCATTATTTTTATCAAAGTTGAAGAGATCTTTAACGTTCCTGTAACATTTTTTTAAAATTATAACCATTATCATGGTGAACAAACGTGGCGTTGTAAATTGTAAAGGGAAATATAATAAACTTAATAAGTGTCATATTTTTAAATTACCGAAAGATGAAGTTGAGAAACAGAAATGGATTAATGTTCCTCCTTTAGGTAAACATTTTATTATTGAGCCATCTAAATTTTTTAAATGTGAAAAATATTGGCCTGAAAATACAGAAATGATTAAGCTGTCTGGTGGCTATACTCGACCAGCATGTGCACCTTGTATTTTTAATGTTCCTTTTTCTTGTTTACCAACGCCAAAACCTGTGCCTCGCCAATCTAAATCTGAAGACATGTAATTGAATTATTTCATCAAAAAAGATAGAATAAATTCGTTTTCTGATTTTCATCCTGACAATAAATTGCACAAAAAGTATAAAAATATACTAATATCTTGACAAGATGATAAATTCATATGCATTTTTATGTCAAAAGATTTCAAAGAGAGTTTTGTGACGATTATTGTTTATGATAAAAATACCTTGTGTTCACCGCTAACCTTTTCAGCTTTTAAACATGGAACTTCTGTTTAATTAGCTAATATATTGAATCCAAATAATGACTTAAACAAATTGAAGTTTATTTAATAAAAATTCAAATATTCTTCAATTATTTTTAGACATATTTAAATGTATGGAATCAGGACATGGACCTAAACGAGTTCAGTGTGTTACCCATGATACCAAAAAAGCCCTTGTGCAAACTACTAAAGGATTGATAGCTGTCTGTAAACATTTTATCTTAAACAATTTATGCAGTAGTGGTGTAGTGGTAATTGCGCTTGCTTTGTAAGCGAGAGGTTCGGAGTTTGACTCCCACCACGTCCCTGGAAGTACCGCGCTCAACTTAATTTCTCCGCGCAGCCTTGCTTGTCAAGGTTCGTGTTTCGGAGTTAAAGAGTTGAGAGAAGGTTGTACCACGATTTACAACAACAACAACAACAACAACAAAAAAAAGAGTAGCCTCCTCGACTGTAGTGGCCCCCTCGGGCCTTGGGAAGGTGAATAATTAAAAAAAAAAAAACACATTTGTTTTCAGTTGGTTTTGATTATGTTTTGCTTCGTGAGCTACAAAGTGATAAAATAGAAGGAGATTTTTCTGTTTATAGACAATCAACAGGGGCAAATGCTTTTATGGCAGCTGGTGATGTTTTCTCTGCTTTTAAAAAGCGTTTAGCTAGATTTGCTGCATCATTTTTAGAATCAGTGGAAGTAGGACAACCCAATAAAAAAGTCACATATGTGAGGGTCCAATAAGTATTGAAGATGCAACCTCAATTGAAACATGCATTTATGATGTGAGTCTTTCTGAAACTGAAGAGACCTCTGCTACCTATGTAGCAGGATGGCTTGAGAAAAAATGTGAAGACAAACTAGTTTATCCGGATGATAAACCTGAACTAACAAGGCTAAAGACTTTATAAAAGAAGTTTCAAGGGGATATTTGACAGTTCCACATGAGTGTTTTTATCAGCTAGTTAGAATTGGTTTATGCTTTGTAAAAAAAAAACAAAGCACAAAGCATGATCTATAACATATTATGTCACATATTATGATTTTGGTTTATCATCAAAGAGTCTTTTTAGGCGTTTGGCAAATGTTCTTCTGCATGGAATTCAGAATTTTGGATAAAGACCAAGCAAAAAATGCATGTCTTTATAAGACATCAATTAAGAAGGCACGTGTTGCTGAGTAGTGAATCTTTCTTTTTAGATTTTTTACTTGACAAATATTGTATTGTTTATTTCGTTACGAAGTTA
The DNA here is from genome assembly GCF_022113875.1 of Hydra vulgaris. Lineage (NCBI taxonomy): Eukaryota > Metazoa > Cnidaria > Hydrozoa > Anthoathecata > Hydridae > Hydra > Hydra vulgaris. Next base: position 1,770,236 of record NC_061165.1, on the reverse strand, counting down.
TATCAAGTTTAAGTATATGTTTATTTTTTTATAAATAAATTGTGTCAATAATATGTTCTTTGTTTTTTTTTTTTGAGGTTTTTTATATCGATTTTTTAAGCTTTTTAAAATAAGTTTTGATTTTGCTATTAATAATTACGTAAAATTATTTTCATCGTATTTCATAATTTTGATTTTATAAAACTTTGTTTAAGCCAATTTTAGTTATTTAGGAGTTAAATGAGAAATATTGACTGTCCTTCGCTAGCGGAGTCAGAAAATCGACTTTGCGCGTCCTTCCTTATAGAAGTTCTTGGCTCACAGCAAAATTAAACATATACATATATATATATATATATATATATGTGTGTGTGTATATATATATATATATATATATGTGTGTGTGTATATATATATATATATATATATATATATATATATATATATATATATATATATATATATATATATATATATATATATATATATACACACACACACACACACACACACACAATGTTCTGCCTGATATAACATATTACATTGAACTTCTTCATATATAATTTTCTTTTGTATTTATTTTACAAATTAGGTAGAACAATTTATTCATTACATTTGTAGATAGAACAAGATAATACTAAAGGGACGATATACTTTGAGTTTTTTTCAGTAACGGGCATTTCTTGTAAAAGTGATGCCAGTAATAGGTGTAATTACCCTATTGTTAAATCAATAATTTGTTGGTGTTTTAGTTTTTCAATAAATCATTGAATTAAGAGGTAATTTTTTTTTCCTTATTGGTAAACACTTAAACAGGAATATGTCAACGTGAGGTTAACCGTAAGCAGTTTTACAGACCATAATGTAAAACAGCTCACGGTTAACATCATGTTTACTAGTTTATTATAATTAATACAATAAAATTAATTAGTATTTGATATCCAAGTTTTCAAGCTTTTCGAGTTTCAAGTTTTTTTTTAAGTAATTTAAGCTCTCTAATTTAAGTACACGATATCAGAGTTTTATAGATAAAAAAAAAATTGTTTTTATAAAATTTATTAAAAATCATCAAAAAGAAATTATTTTGCTTTATCTTTTTTTTTTCGTAGTTGTGCCTCATCGTGAAGTTTGCGTTTATCATCCAGTTTACGAACCTAATATAACAAAAATAACGAACTAAAATAATCAGATCATTTAAAGCAAATTCTTTAAGGAAAGTTTTCGTTTAAAAACGAATAAAATTATTATTATTGTTATTATTATAAATTCATCGATAAGTTTTGCATTAGAGTATTAATTTAAATTGTTTACAAATTAACGAATTGAATGTTATTGGTAAAAAAAATTATATCTATAAGAAAATATCTATAAGAAAATCGCACCTGTGATGCCTTTCTTTTTTTAGAATGCATAATTTTTTCATATAAAGCTTTCTTTTTCCTGGGAAGCATAGATACTGCTAATTTCTTTTCTTCGGCAGTCAAAGTGTCTGATTCTGCTTTGCGTTTACCACCTGCTGAAACTAATGATAAAAAAAAAAAAAAAAAAAAAAACTAGCTAAAAATATTTCATTGTTTGAATGTTAGTAAAAGTTACTGAAAGCTATATTAACTATAAAATACGCGCTATGCACTACATATTTAAAACATTATAGTCTACCAAAAATATTGTTACTGTCAATAGTAGAACAATACGACACGCAAAGTAGATTTTGAAGTTCAAAATAAATAATGGCACAAAATATATTATAACAAATTTACCTATTTCTTCTTCAGCCTCTGCATTTTTCTTTAAAAGTTCTTTCTCCATTTCAATCATTTGTCTTCTTTCGGGTGGTATGTAATCACCCTCTTTTTCTTCTACAAAAGGTGAAAGGTGTGGCGGTAACAATGCACCTGGTACATAGTCGTCAACGGGCAAAAGTTTACGTGCATTTACACAATCAAAGACCCATTGAGGTTGGAGATAATGTCTTAAAGTAAAATAAAATTAGACTTTCAATAAAATGAAACTATTTAATTTTGATGACGTAGCTACCTAGTTCAAAAACTAGTTTAAAGATTTAGGAAAATCTAACCTGGATAATACTTGATTTTTTATAATTGGTCTATCAACTATTTGATGCGTAATTGATTCATCATCTTCTGTAAAAGTTGAGCCAACGGCTACTGTCTTATCCCAAGACACAGATGCGCCAAAGGACCTACAAATCAAATAAATATAAATTCCATTTTAAAAGGGTGAACAGTGTTTTGTACAACATTTAGAGAGCTTTTATGGAAGTAAGTGTTTATGAAACTTTTCATAATTTTTTTATATTTACTTACTTTTTTTAAAAATATCCTAATTTAACTGATAATGAATATATTCGTATGAAAATATATTTTGTATAAATTTTTAAAAATGAAATGAAATTAATTTATTATGACTTTTATTATCTTATATTTCATAATTCTTCTACTATTTAATTTGTAAACAATATTTTTAAATGTAGTTAAGTGTTTTAGTTGTATAGATTTATCCTATATTCGAATATATATATTTGAAATTTATATCTTATATATAACAAATAAGATATATATACATAATATAAATACATTTCATTGTAACTTGCTAACTGCTGTAACTGAAAGATTTTATCGTGCATTAGATGGAGGCGGTGAGGCTAGGGCTATTGCTCTCGACATATTTAAAGCTTTCGACAAAGTTTGGCATGCTGGTCTTCTCCATAAGCTTGCTTCATATGGTGTTTCTGGGAAAGTTCTTGAGATTATCAAATCATTTCTTTCTAACCGGTTTATTAAAGTCATCCTTGAAGGCCAACACTCTTCTTTATTTCCAGTAACTTCTGGGGTTCCCCAAGGTTCTATCCTGGGCCCTGTTTTGTTTCTTATCTACATAAACGATCTTCCTGACAACCTTTCATCTAAAGTAGCTCTTTTTGCTGATGACTCAACTTTATACTCCTGTCTTGACAAAAAGTCTTCTCTTTTCGATCGCCTAGAACAAGCAGCTGATCTTGAATCTGATCTCACTTCAGTAATAGATTGGGGTTCACAGTGGCTTGTGAATTTCAACTCAAAAAAAACCCAATTGCAATTGCAAACCCAAAACAACTACCGTAATATGGTCAACATTCCTATATTAATGAATGGCAATCCTCTTACTGAGTCCTCCTCTTTACGTCTTCTTGGATTATCGCTTACTACTGACCTTTCATGGAAACCATATATACAATCGATTGCTAAATTAGCTTCTGCTAAGGTTGCTTCTCTTTAACGTGCTCGCCATTTCCTTACTTCTGATTCAATTCTCTACCTCTACAAATCTCTTATTCGTCCCTGTATGGAATACTGTTGTCATATTTGGGTTGGTTCTTCTAACAATTCACTTTCTCTTCTTGACAAGGTCCAAAAACGCATTGTAAATGTTGTTGGACCTGGACTATCTGCTAAACTTGAACCTCTTTCCCATCGTCGTAAAGTTGCATCTCTTTCTCTTTTCTACAGATACTATCATGGTCACTGCTCAAAGGAGTTATCATCTCTAGTTCCATCAACTAAAATTCATTCTCGTTTTACTCGTCATTCAACTAAGTCTCATTCGTTTACTGTATCTGTCCCTGCATGCTCTAAAAACTTTTATTCATCTAGTTTTTTTCCCCGCACTTCAATCCTTTGGAACTCTCTCCCATCTTCATGTTTTCCTGACTCATACAACCTTCAACTTTTCAAGTATTCTGTGAACCGTTTCCTTGCTCTATAACTCTGTTCTTCTTTTTTTCCTAGTAACTCCCAACTTAATAGTGGTTGCTTGCAGCCTTGTTGGGAGTGAATGCAAATAAAAAAAAAAAAAAACACGAGGCTACTAATAATTTGCACAAAATTTGAACGTTTGAAACTTGCGAACAAATTCAAATATTTCTGCAGTTCGAAGTTAAATATATTCACTAGACATTCTTATTTCATAAACTGATACTTATTTTGGCAATTAAATTATATAAATAAAATGGATGGAATTAAATAAAACGACAAAGGAAAGCTTATTGGAAACTTCTATTTAAATAACATAGACAAAGGGAAAACATTTACAGTGCATCATTTTATGTAAATGAAAATTGCAAGGCAAACAATTTATATTATTAAAAGAGTTGACGACAATATTGACCTTTAAAGAAATTCGGAAAGCGGCAGAAAACCATACAAAATAGACATAAGAAAAATTACTTCACTCAACAACAACTCAACAAGGCTGAAAATAAAGTTGGAATCTCCCAGAGAAAACTTGCATTTAAATATGAATTTTATAGAAGTTATGTTTATAAAATTTTTAACATGCATGGACTTAAATATTTCAAAAGAAAGAAACCACTAAAAAGATCTGAAATTCAAATAATTAAACAAAAACAACGACTGTTAAAACTTTCGAAAATTTTTTTCGACCGCTAAATGAGTTTGAAATTATTATGGATGACGAGTCCTAATTTACATTGAGAAGCCAAAACACACCAGGAAATGATGGCTTTTATAGTCAGCATAAAAACAAAACTGAAAATAATATTAAATATAAGTTTAAATTAAAGTTTCAAGCAAAAGTTTTAGTATGGATTACAATCAGGAGATTTGGTGAATCAAAGCCTTTCTTTGCAATTAAGAATAATACCATTGATACAAAAATATATTCCAAAGAATGCATTAAAAGAAACTTATTCCCTTTGTCAATTCGCATTGCAAAAATATAAAAAATATATTTTGGCCTGATGGTGCAAGCTGTCATTATGCAAAGATAACAAATGAAACTTATAAGAAGTTTAATATAACTTATGTTTCTAGGGATGATAATCCAATAAATATATCGCAATTAAGGCCCATTAAGACATTTTGGGCTGACCTAAAACAGAGAGTCTATTTCAATAAGTTCGAATAAAAAATGTTAACTAACTGAAAAAGAGAATTCAACTTAAGTTACGAGATTTCATTCCAGAATATTTTGAAAACTTTCTTTGTTGCTTAAGACTAAAATTCGCTACGCTGTTGATCATGGGAAACTTTCAGTTGTAAGATGATCTATTATTGCTATCCTTACTTATTTGATCAGTTGTGAAACAATAATATAATTTGAATGACAATTATAAACAATTCTTTTTTGTGCAAATTTTTAGTAGCCTCGTGTTATAAATATATTTCTATGATTTTCTTGTTTTGTGTTGTCAAAATTTAAATAATATTTTTAGAGCAGTTTGATGCAACAAGCTTTTTTATATTGCTTAACTTTTAAACAATAAACCAACAGAACTCGCAATAAATGAACTAATCATAAATAAAACGATAAAAAGAACTAAGCAATAAAATGAACTAATCAAAACCAATTTATTCACTGCAGAAAAAGTCGTTTTAAATTACTCAAATGAGTCAAAACTGTAAAATGTTGAAATATAAACTTGAAAACTCAAAAAAAAAAAGAAAAAGAAATTCAGATAAAATAAAGAATTAGTTACATAAGTTCTTGCAAAATAAAACTTTTCTATAAAAGATAATTGGTGGAACTTTCATTCACTCTTAAGGCATCTGCATTTTTTCTTTGCAACAATGTTAGCTGAAAGATTATTTTCTAGATCCACAGCCAATTTTAAATGAGGATATGAAATAAAGTAATGATGATAAATAATGCCAATAACAACAAATTCAGAATCTGCATTAATTGCAGCTATCAAACACTGTTGCAACAATTTTGCGGCATAATTTGAACTGTTGCAAGCTGCACAAGCATGCTTGCAACAATTCAAAAACCGAAACAAAAACAGTTTTGCATCATTTTTTTTTAAATGAACTAAAAACGTTTAGTGTCAGTAACATAAAATCGACAACAGTCAAAAACATTTAAAAAATTTTTTGGTATTGATTTTTTAGAGTTTTTTCAACCGCTGATATTTTCTGTGCAAAGTTTATGACAAAATTTAATAGACAAGCTAGTACTTCTAAAAAAATTACTTTATGAAAAAAAATGATTTATAAGTGTTTTTTTTTTTAATTTAATTTGCTGCGCAATGATAGTTTTATAAGTTTTATTTTTAATAAAGGTATAAGTAAACAAGGTATGAGTATTTTTCAGTGTTTTGTGATTTACATTTTTTGTACATCACAAACTGTAAAATTCTTCTCCTTATTGAGCACGCGCTCACATTTTGGCTTGTTTTAACATTCTAACATTCTTATTTAATGTTATATAAGATTTTTACAATAGTTTGTTTTTATAAAAATATTATCCTTCTTTTTCATTTTTTTTATACCTTCCATTTAGTTTCAATTTAAAAATAAACAAAATTTCTTTATCTTAAATACAGTTTCACTTTGTTGCAAATGATATCAAGCATTAATATGAATCGATTGTGCTTGAATGCATGAATAATAAATGTTACATGTTAATGTGTACACTGATTATCATAAGAATATTATAATAACATTATCATATATATAAATTATAAGATTATTGTAAGAATATCAGAGATTTATCATAAAAATAATTTTTTATTTTGATAATTTATATAATTAGAAGCTTCTATACTTTGATTATTTGATAAATATATTATAGTAATTATAAAATTATTAGATTAAATAAAATCAGTGTATTAAATAAAAAACAGATGTTTAAATAACTTTTTTTTTTTTACTCGATATTACTTAAGAAAGAAAAGAGAAAAGTGTTTTAATAATAACTCAAAAACTGTGTTTATGAGAAAAAATTCAGAATTTTTTTTTTTTAAATAATATTTTACTTTAATTTTATTTAATTTACCTTCAATTTACATTAAAGGACTTTTGTTTAATAATTCATAGTTTCAAACCAATATTTTTTTTCTTCCTATTTCAAAAACGTTTATGATAGCTTTTCTAAAAGCATTTGTAGTAAGGCCGTGCGGTTAACCGAACCGAACCGTTCTTTAGGTAAAAAACCGAAACAAAAAAAACTGTGAAATTAAAACCACGATGGAGTAGGATTTTTTAAGAGTCATAAAATGAAAGTATTGTATAAGTTTTTTCTAAAAAGCTGCATTTTTTATTTTATTTAAATTTCTAATATTGTTTATAGCATTTACCTTATAACATTGTTATTTTGAAAACCTTATTTTGTTTAAACTGTTTTCATTGTTTAAATAATGAAAGTGATATAATCAAAAAAATTTGATATTTAAATATTATTAATGCCTGCAGGAGCATGCAAGACGTAAAATAATTTAATATTCGTATTGTAGCTAATAATGTTATAAAAAATAACTAAAATACTTTTAAGGATTTTGAAGTTAAATTTATTTATGCTGTTATCTGATATTATACTTTTTCAAAATTAAGTTTTTATTTATGTTTATTTATTCATGTTTATTATACAGTTTAGTTATCTCACTAATCATTTTTATTTTATTCACATGAAAGATGCCAAAAGAAAGTGATATTTATAAATTCTTTGAAAAGTCAAGTAAGTTTGAAGCAAAATGTAAAATTTGCTTCAAATCTTAACAAATAAACTGTGGCAGTACTTCAACAATAACCAGCCACGTCAAAACTAAACATGAAGCATCTTGGAAAAAACATGTTTTAAAAACTACCTAGATACTTAATAAACAAAAACTTATAGAAAAAGAGAAAAAAACAATATAATTGAAAGTTCCATTACAAAAAACCAAAAATATGGGTTAAATGATCCAAAACAATTAAAGTTTGACTTCGATTTAACAAAATTTATTTGCAAACTTGGTCTACCTTTTGAAATTTTAGACAATGAAGGTGCACAAGAGTTTATTGATGAAGTAAATTGCAAATTTACTGTAAAATCTGCATCGACATTTAGACGTCAAAAACTTTCTATGTTGTATGAAAAGGTAAAGGAGGGGTTGCAAATAAAATTTCTCAAAGATTTTCCAGAAGTAACTGGAGTTAGTTTTACAACAGATCTCTGGGCAATTGGAAACAATGAATCCTAGATGAGTCTTACAATTCACTACATTAGTTCACAATTAATTTAGAAAGTTTTCTCATTGCTTGCGCACCATTTACTGGTAGACACAATGAAGTTGCTATTGCAGTAAACCTGAACTCATAACTTGAATGAAGAAGTCCATCGAGCCTACATTAATGACAATGGTAGCAACATTGTTTTAGCTGCTAAAGAAAGTGATAAAAATAACTCAGAATTGCATTGCAATAATCACACAATCCAGCTAGTTATTCTTAAAGCAATCAAAAATTCAATTGAACTTTCTAAAGCAATAAAAAACTGTACAGATTTAGCATCACACACACATAGAAGTGTACTCTCTACAACCAAGCTTCAAGATGCTTGTGAAAAAACTTGGAATTAAGCCAATGAAATTGATTTTTCCATGTACAACACGATGTAATTCTGATTAGGTGTGCATAAAGTCAGTCCTTGAAGTCAAAGATGCAATTAAAAGACTTGCGAAAACCAATGATGAGTTTGAAAGGCCATGTCCCTCAGACGATTAATGAAAGACATTAGAATACAGCATTCAATTTGTTTTAAAAAATTTACAATGTTTCAGTAATCTCATCAGCCCATATAAGACCAACAATCCAAGAAGTAATACCTGAATTATATTCCTTGCACCAAGAGCTTCTTTCCCATCAACATCACAAACACAAGCCAACACGAACATTTATAAAAATGCTATTTGTGAATTTCAAGAAAGATATCCTCTTAATGGTGCTGAATAGCTGATTAATTGTTTTGCAAATTTTTTAGACCCATGATACAAAGGCCTGCATTTGATTGAATATAAAAAAATGTGATGAAATAAAAGAAGCAATACTGACTCAGAAAAAAGAGAAAAAACATGAAAAAGCTTTAATGAGTAGCAGCAAAACAGACAATGAAAGTGATGAAAATGTTATAGTTAACCACCACAAACTGGATAGAAAAAGACTGAAACAAGATATTTCAGCACGCAGGGCTTCAATGATGACTAAATTGGCTTTAGAAATTGATCATTATTTAGCAGCCGAAACAGCTGAAGAAATAATAAATATTTTAGAGTGGTGGAAAATTATGAAATTGCAGTACCCAATTTTATTAAATTATGCACGAAAATATTTTTGTATACCAGCAACTTCTGCAACTTCGAAGCGGGTTTTTTCTGGGTAACGTTGTCACTCCCAGAAGAACTACTTTGGCGGTTGAAAATGTTGAAAAAATGTTTATATAAAAGAGAATTTTAAAAAAATAAAAATTAATTTTTAGTTTTCTTTGATATTTTTAAAAATATCTAATTTTAAATTTATTAAATAAATGATCTAAAAATTTGTTTTGTTTTTAACCAAAACTAAACTGAACCGATCAAAAAAAAGTTCAAACCAAACTGAAAAAAAAAACGAATCGTTACTTTTGTATTCAAAACCGAATCAAAAAAAAACCAAACCAAAAAAACCTTAACTGCATGGCCTTAATTGGCAGATCAACCACAAGGCTTCATTGTTGTCTCCCATCTAAAAATTGTGCCTCCTACATACTTTCCTGGATTAAGACAGGAAAGACCAGAAAATAATCCATTAAACAGTAAAATGCTTGGAGCAGAGTTCCATGAAAATGCTATATAATGGACTTTAGTTTTTTATGCATAACTTTACTTATGTTTATATTGTATGTGTTCACATAGAGAAATGTGATTGTTTTCACAATTGTAATTTATGTTTATGTTTTTAATAAAATAATTAATAGTAATTATTTTAAAAAATCATTTTTTTATATAACAAAAATATTATTGATAAATTGATGAATATATAAAACATTTATCAAAATAAAGAAATACCTTAAAATAAAAACGAGAGCATCTCTAGGAACTTCTCTTGATAAATAAACTTTCATGGAAGAAAATAAAGACAACAAATTCTTCTCATTCTTTGCCTCCTCTGCTTCTTGTTTTTGTAAATCTGACTCTTTACTCTTAATTATAAATTTAAAAACAAATAAATTCTATACAAATAATTATATATAAAGAAATACTATTTTTATACATAATTTACTTTATTTACAACATACCCCATCTTCTGTTGGAAACACATCAAAATCTTCAGCTTCATCAACAACTAAAATTATAAAGACGTTGTTTATATAAATATCTTATTAAAATTTTATATGAACACAATTTTTCAAACTTGCTTAAGGGATTTCAAATTAAAAACTATTTTTTCTTTGCTTATTTTAAAATTATAAAACATTTATTATGGGCTTCAGCCCTCAGAAATAGGGTTAGCATTCTGCAATGTTGATTTAATCACTAACCTAGAAGTGTTGAAGTGATTAAGATTGTTCTAATTGCACTATTCTAATGCCGCCCTCATTTTTCCTAATTCCAAGGACTAGTGCGTTTTTTTTTCAATTTTAGTGTGATTGATATATATTTTTTTAATTTCAGTGCTTTTGCTCAATTTTGAATTAATTCAACTTACCTATAACTTGATCACAGTTTGCTTGAAAACAAATCCAGTGGCATAAAATAGTGGCACTAATTTATGCAACTCTTTTAGTGTTACTATAAACTATAATTAAAACTTTTTTAATTACTTTTAAAAAAGTAATTATTTTTCAATTACTATCTTGTAATACTTTTTTACATTACAAACAATTTTACATTTATTTATTTAAATTCATTTGTTTAATGAATTCAATTCATGAACTGAATTACTTTATTGATTCTTAATACAAACAACACACATGTTTAAAGAAAATAAAATAACTTTGATAAGAGAATAAATTTATATAAGAGAATAAATATTGATAAGAGAATAAATAAATCATGCCTTTAGGGAAAACATTTAAAAGACTTTTAAACTTACTTTTATTACTTCTTCTTAAAAGTCTTAATAAAAATTATCTTAATAAAAAGCAAATACATTGTTTGTAAATAATGTTTTTACTGTTTTCTAAGTTTTTTTTCTATGTTTTTACTGTTTTCCAAGTTTTTTTGTTTTCTTTTTAACATCTTCGCTTCCAACAAGGCTGCAGATAAAGTTTATAGAGCAAAAGATAAAGTTTATAGAACAAGATAACAACTGACAGACAACTTAAAAGATTGCAAATTATATGAATCAGGATAGCAAGAAGAAGAAAGCAAATTTCAAAGAACTGATGTTGGAGGAAAAAAACTAGACAAATAAGAGTTTTTGTAGCACTTAAGAATAGTCACAGAACAAGGATAAGACTTAATTGAATGATGAGTTACACGAGAATGAATTTTAGTAGATGGCAGAAGAGATGCTAGCTCTTCAGAGCAGTGCCCATTATAGTATTTGTAGAATAGAGAAATAGATGACTCATCAAATACATTACTGTTAATAAATATATGAAGATCTAATGTATTACGATAACAATTAGCTGAAAAAAATTGGGTTTTATCTGAATTAACGTTCACCAGCCACTATGAGCCCCATGCTGTACCTAAAGTAAGATCCATTTTAAACTCAAATTCCCTTACAAGCAGTAAGAGAGTGTTGGCTTTTAATCAAGACAATAATAAATGGTAGTATTATCAGCAAACTATACCACCTTAAATGTAAGAATATCTGGAAGATTATTAATGTAAATCAAAAATAGTATAAGGCTAAGGAGAGCACCTTGAGGACCCCTGAAGTTACAGGATATGAAGAAGAGTACTGTCCATCAAAGACAACTTTAATACTAAAATTGAAAAAGAAGAAAAGAAATAAGAGAGCTTATAGAGAAGACCAGCATGCCAAACTTTATCAAAAGTTTTAGAAAAAGAGTGATGGCCTTAACCTCTCCTCCTTTATCTAATGCATGATAAAACCTATCAGTTATTAATGTTAGCAAATCAGTTGTAGAATGAGAAGATGAAAATTCATATCGATGATCAGAAAGTAAGTTATTAGATTCAAGATAAGAGATTAAATGTTTGTTAATTAAAGATTGAAAAACTTTGCTTATGATAGGATGAAGACTAATGGGATGGTAGTTTGATAAATCAGATCGCTCTACAGAATTTTTCAAAATAGGGATAACAGAAACTGCTTTCAAGCAGGCTAGAAAACATGATTCTGACAAGCACTTGTTGAATAGTTTTAAAAGTATAGAGGAGAAAACTTCTGCAAGACTAAAACAGATATGTTTTCCGGACCACAAGCTGTAAAAAAGTCTAAGCAGGAAATTGCATTAGATACAGAAGCTAGAATGATAAGAATGTCAAGCTATATTAGATAGATTGCAACTAATGGAATCAAGAGATGATACTGATGAAAGGTTCTTAGAAAACAATTCAGCTTTGCCTTTAGGTGAGATGACAAAATCTGAACCATACAAAAGAGGTGGAATAACAGATTTGCCCTTATTATTAATACTGTTAAAGATTCTCCAGAAGTCACAAGAGACTAATTTTTGCGACGAAATACAAGTTTCTTTAAAACACACACACATCAGTTGGAAAACAAGTTCTACAAACATTGTGCAGTTCTAAACTATTATAAACTTGCATTTCTAACTAAGTCAGATTTAATCTCTATTCAAAAGATTCTGAAATAAACTATTTACTAATTCATGATATTTTGAATATTGAGACAAGCTAATGATGTCATTTTGGGCATGAGTTACCTTGAAGCTCTTAACCAGAATGATTTTGTTAAAACTTTTAAGTTTTAATAAAGTAGTTTTGGGACATAAAATATTTATTATAATGAAGAAATGAATTTTCTTTGAATGCTAAGAGTGTACAATACCAACAGCTAAAGCTGTTAGACTAATTACTAATAAGTTTGATTCAATTAGTTTGAACTTAGACTAGAATATAGTAACCATAGTAACTTATGAAGCCAGTATAATGAAAGAATATGATAAAAAACTTGCAATCTGTTATAATCATGGTATCTAGGAATAATTGGTTATTAAGGTAAAAATTAAAATATATATATATTTTTTCATAAATGAAAAGTTTTATACTCAATTTTTAATTAAGGAGAAAGATTTTTTTTAAAATGAAAAAGTAAAACTTTATTTTCCTTAAATGTTAGAAACAAGATTGTATTTAATTAAATTAAAAATTATGTAATATTAAGTAAAATCTAATGAATATTATAAACAATTTTAAAATTATTGATATATATTTTATCAAAATAAAATAACATCAACTATAAAAAATGATAATACCTTCAATCGAAGATTTTAAACTGCATGATAATGCTGCTAAACTCTAAATAAAACAATGTTCTTAAATTTAAAAAAAATTGAAACCTTAAAATAATTGATATTTACTTAAGTTTATATAATCCTTATATTAATCTTACATTAGTCATTATTCTTACATTAATCATTAATCAATTACATTAGTCATACATTAGTTTCACATTAATCATTAATTAATGGTTATATAACTACTTTTTATCCTTACACACAGTATACAGGGCTCAAATGAAGTGATTGTGAATTGCTATATATGGAAAAAGCTACCAGTCTTTAAATTTTTAGCTTTTTTAAAATTGTAAATTCCATTTAGATCACTGAACTCAATAGCTGATATTCAATGTAAAATATTCAAATTGATCTTATTAAATTTGAAACTTATTAATATTCAAATTGATCTTATTAAATTTGAAACTTATTAATATTCAAATTGATCTTATCAAATTTGAAATTTGATCTTATTGAAATTATGATATAAAATCTTACTTAAAAACCTTATTGTTAAAAAAATATATTATTATTATTATTATTAACGATTATGATTTAAACTTTAATATTTTAATTAATTTCATAAATCATCAGATAAAACTAGTAAAATAAATTATGATAAAGATATAATTATTAAAAAACAACCGCTAATCACAACAGTCTAAAGGAATTTTGCAGTGATTAAAAATTTAAAATAAAATTGTGAAATTAGAAAATTTTAAACAAAAGTATTTTATTTCCTTATTAAAAATCTTTATTAAATCTTATAAATTAAATGCTAGTAACTCTTTTGCAGAAATGTATACAAAATTAATTTTAAAAATATATAAAAACTAATTTAAACTTTTTATAAAAATTTTTAATATATATAAAAAAAACTTTTTTTACTTTTAGAAAAAAAGAATTCTAATAACTTTTTTAAAAATATTTTATTATTATTTTTTTATTATTATAAATTTTATTATCGAATAATTAATTTCTAATTTAAAACATTTAAATTTAAATCCTTAAACTTTCTCCCTAAAGTAATAAACAAATATTAATCATAAATGCGCAAATAGTTTTAGCACAATTTTTTGATTTTTGATTTTTAAAAATTGTTTGATTTTTAAAAAACCGCACAAATTTTTTGGACCTTTACTAATAATTAAAACTTATAAGTTTTTTTGTTTACTTATAATCCTTATACTTGGTATTTAAATAAATGAGGAAAATAATACACAACATGTCAGACTTGACTACAATCTGACAAGAATGTTGTGCAGAATTTACATGTTTCAATTTTATTGTAATCCATAAACCAACATATTTTTGTTTGAATTTGCTTTATATTAATGGTCATTTTACCTTTACAAAAATTAAACATTTTCGTTATAGCTTTGTTTAGTATAGAAAAAATAAATAAAAAAGAAGCTTAAAACAGAAGTTATACTTGCACCTTTAAACTACACACTTTGCATCTAATAGTGACAAAGAGTATTCCTAATGTAAAACTGATCTAGAAGGCTGTCAACAAATATGGTGAGTTGGCTGCTAATCTTCAAAGAAGCCCACTGTTATTTTCCTTAGCTCAAAAAAGCATGTGCTGACTTGAACATTAACTAAAAAGGTTATTTTACTTTGCAAGACTAAATGGAACAGTTTATGAGTGTAAAGTCTTTGACATCAAGGAGAGTTTTATAATATAAGTCAGAGAAGGACATTTGAGGCCACACTCTGTTTAAGATCTTAAATAACATTCAGTTAAATTTAACATATAAGAATTTGGCTTTCAGTTTAATGCATCTTTCAAGTCCACATTTAGCTTATTTTGATAAAATATTCTAAATTCAGCTTGTTTATATTCTTTATATATTTAGTTATTTTTGGTATAAAATTATAAAATAGTTATATTCTGTATAAAACTGTTAAATTTTCATTTTTTTTAATTGTTAATTTACCTGCACAAAGCCAAGCCACTACAGTCGAGGAGGCTACTTTAGTTGTGCTTATATCCCTCTCTCAATTCTATAACTCGGAAACACGAAACCTTGATAATAAAAAGTTGCGGCACAAAGAAACAAGTTGAGCACGTTACTATCAGGGTCATGGTGGGGATAAACTTGTAACTTTTTGTGGGTGACAGAAATAATGTTGAAAAATGAACTTCAGAATAGTGTTGAATATATTTGAAAGGCTTAATGTTGCAAAAAAAATTAGTGTTGCAAATAAATTTAAAGTGACCACCAAGTCCTGAGACATGTGTTCATATTATAGAATTAATTTATTCAAGTTAGTACATGACGTCATTGGAAACATTCTAAAAATTCTTTAAAAATTTTACTATTAAATTTTACTTTTTTGGCCAAATCGGGTTATATTATATCCGATGATTCACTATATTATCCGATGGTTCACTAGTGTGTTCTTTACATTTCGATGAAAGTTGTTTCGACAAATCTAACGAACAATTAAATAAACCAAGCACTAGGAAGAAATATAAAAAATAAGAATATACTAATAAAATATATAACTTGTAATTAACTTTCAAAATTTTGACAATTAAAAAAATATATAAAACAAATGATAATAGTTTAAAAGATTTAAGGCTCCGAGAATTCTGTCTGGAGTCATAATTCTAAATATTAATACTGTAAAAATTCAATGTTCAATGTCGTTTCGCTTTCGTTTTTTAAAGCAGTTTTAATTAGTTTTAAGGCTTTTCTGAACTTGAAACAGCGCGTTCTCAAAATGCACGCGGTTATTAGAGGGAGATCTTTCAAGCGAGTTAAAACTTTTTACCTTTGGAATTGAATTAATATTAAGATTAGTTTAGAAATATTACATAAAGAATCATATTAAGATAAATAATCATCGTTAAGGTCATATTTTAATAATCATCGTTAAGATCATATAAGCATTGAAAATAGTTTTGCCATTTATATATAATATTTTTTTATTAAAAATAAAGTAAAAAGGATCACTCCTTTTAATTTTTTAAATCGTTTAGATTTTGTTTGTTTTAGTTTTTCTTTTGGCTTTATTTTTTTCTAGCAGTTTTGTTTTTATTGAGCATATTTTCTATTTTTTTAGAAAGAAGAAGAATGAGGTCTAATTATTTTTTATGCAACAAAAAAGTTATACTGATGCTATTTCAATAAAATTGGTTATTACTACCATGAAATTTCTGTGATGCTATTAACTGTTTTTGCTCTTTTTTAGAAAATTTATAAAAATAAATTGAAATTTCGTGCCACTACTGACATGTCACATGTTATTGTATGTAAAGATTAAATTTTTGTTATGAGAATTACAGTTCTTATGAAAAAAAAAGGTAAAGAGTATTGTTTGTATATAAATATTTATATTTTGTTTACTTTGAATCTTTTAAAATTTTTTCATGCCATTCTTAAAATTTTTGTTTGCACAATTCAAGTTATATGTTTATTGTTTGCATTGCTTTTTTGATAATTATGTGTATATTGTAAAATGTGCTTCATAGCTTTTTTATCAATGTGCTTTTATAATAATGTAACATGTTTTTTTATTGTTTGTGTATGTGTTAATATAAGTTATATAATTGTTTTACAAATGTGTTTAAATATGTTAATATAAGGTTAAATATATATATATAAGGTTATATATATATATATATATATATATATATATATATATATATATATATATATATATATATATATATATATATATATATATATATATATATATTATGTTTATAGTTAGTTTATGTTTATATTATGTTATTTCCATGTTTTCAAAGTGCTGTGACTTGGTAAACGTGAAAAGCAAGATTTGTCAACCTTGCCAGCCAAGTCATTTACTTACTGCAGAGGGTTACACAGCTGTGTTTCCTGTCAAACTGTTACTGCTTTAGGTCTAGGTGTTTTCAAGCCTTTATTAATAAATACTCTGAAAATACATAACAATGTATTTTATTAACACTTTACATAATGTTGTTACATATGTTCTGTTAAATATGAATGTTATGTTTCTTAAGTTATGTTATATGCATATTATATGAACTTATGGTGAATGCTATTGTTGTTGTGATGTTGTTTTTTTGTAATCTTTTGAGTTGATATACATTTAGCTTACCTTCAAGTTGTTGCCTATTGTAAAAAATGATGTATAGGTAATTTCATTATTAGACCTCACTGCTTTTAATCATTCACTAAAAGCCTACTACTCTGTATTATATATAGTCACTAAAAGCCTACTACTACTACTCTGGTAAATCATAACAGCTTTCCTCTATCAGGTACAATGATTTCCGTTTTTTGTATGTAATGTTTTTCTTATTTTTTTACTTATTTGTTACATTTTTTATTTTAGATTTATCAAATGATGTATTTATGTGTTATAGAAGAACAAAATATTGTTAAGTTTTGTAGACAGTTTCTTATATTTAAAAATTATTTGTGTGTGCTATTTAAAGTAGAAAAAAAATTATATAGAAAAGATCACAATCCTCAAGTTTCTTTTTAAGATTTTTTGTCACTATTTTCAATTAAAAGTGAAGTTTAAATTAATGATATTAGGCTAGAAGCAGATATTCGTTTAGAAAATGGAAATGTTAATAGGCAAATTAATCGTCGCAGAAATGAAAGAGATGGGCTTAGGCAAGATAAAATTAATAATCGACAAAATGCTAGGTATGCTTCTCGACAAGCAGCAAATAATTTGAAGCCAAATGAGGAGAGTGTGGTTAGGCAAGTTGAAAATAATCGTCACAGAAATAAAAGAAATAGGCTTAGGCTAGATAAAGTTAATAATCAACAAAATGCTAGATATGCTGCTAGATACGAAGGAATGCATTGTATAGCAAGAAGTAATACTATTTCAGATTATAAATTTTTTTCCTAACTTTGACATATTTTTTTTTTTTTTAATATTGTATATTTGATTTGTTTTTTTTTAATTAAAATTTTAATTGTTTTTTCGCCAATTAAACTTAAATAAAGTTAAATTGATTCATTATCCAATTATCATAATATAATGATGCTACATTCTATTGTTAAATAGAATGTAGCATCATTAATTAAAAAAATAATAATAAAAATCATAAATAAAAAAATATAATTAATTGATAGTTAAATTTATTTAACTCACTGCTTTTAAAATTTTTTATAAACCAAGACAATATATTTAGCAATATAAATCAATTTATTTATATCTCAATTTTATTTTTTATCTTTGATGTTTATAGTTTGGCTCCCTGAAGCATTTTGTATTTTGCTTTTTAATTTAAATATTTTAAATCTATTGTGATGTCTTTTAAATTAAACAAAAGTTTACTAAAAGCCAACATGAAATAACGTCATTAAACAACACTGACAAGAACTGCTGTATCATGACAGAAAAAGTATGACAACAGGTCATCAAAAGCAGAAAAATTGTTTTTTTTTCTTTTTTTTCCTTTTATGTCTACTTATCTGTTGCAATTTTTATTTTAGGTCTGTCATATAACGCATTAATGCAATATAAAAGATCAAAGTTGACTTTTTTAAATTTGTTATACATATGTTTGATTGTAAATTTTATAATGTTATACACATGTTTGATTGCAATTTTTTTTTGTTTGAAACGTATATGCACTCAATTGCTTAGTTATAACAAACTTAGTTATTTTTAATAAATTTATTTAGTTGTGTGCATTTAACATTTTTAAAATAACAATTTTCTTTTCTAAAGAAAAATTAATAACTCCTGTTTAATATAAGTTAATCTTAATAATTATTTAAAGTTTATGTTTAAGAAATATTGCAAGGATTTTGTTGATATTTTTGTCTATTTAAAGAATGATGAAGTATTATTTTGTGTCTATAACTAAAAACTTGTGTTGGATTAGAAAATGTCCATGAAAATGGGTAGAAATCTTTCGTCCATGAAAATGGGTAGAAATCTTTTGTCTCCCTGTTGACAAATATGCTTCTTACATAACTTCGTGGATTCAGGCTGGAATGGAATCCTTTATTCCCTCTTGACGATTCCAGGTAAAGCCTCACTCTTCCCCATGGTTTTCCTCACATTGTGCTGCTGCAATTGCCAATCGAAACCATTACTTCCATATCTATCAGCAAAACAATTCTCCAGAAAACAGGCGTCTGTTTATTACTGCTAGGAACCATTGTAAAAAGGTTTTGTCTAATGCCAAAGCCCGCTATTCTCTGATCATGAAAAATGTATTTCATCACAAAAATTAGGCTCTCCTGATTTTTGGAGAATCTTTAATAGTATCAATAATAAGGGCAAGTCTGTAATTCCACCTCTTTTGTATGGTTCAGACTTTGTCACCTCACCTAAAGACAAAGCTGAATTGTTTGCCAAGAACTTTTCATCAAAATCATCTCTTGATGCCACTAGTTGCGTTCTACCTGATATAGCCATCAAACAGGTTGATCCATTGCTTGACATTCGTATCACTCCAGCTTCTGTATCTAAAGTGATTTCCCGCTTAGACTTTTCTACAGCTTGCGGCCCGGACAACATACCTGTTATAGTCTTGCAGAAGTGTTCTCCGGAGCTGTCGTCTATCCTTACAAAACTATTTAACAAGTGCTTATCAGAGTATTGTTTTCCAGCCTGCTGGAAAGCAGCATCTGTTATCCCTATTTTTAAAAATTCTGGAGAGCGATCTGATTCATCTAACTACCGTCCCATTAGTCTTCTTCCTATCATAAGCAAGGTTTTTGAATCTTTAATTAACAAACACTTAATCTCTCATCTCGAATCTTATAACCTACTTTCTGATCATCAATATGGATTTTTGCTATCAGTAATAACCAATAGGTTTTATCGCGCATTAGATAAAGATGGAAAGGTTAAGGTCATTGCTCTTGACATTTCTAAAGCGTTTGATAAAGTTTGGCATGCTGGTCTCCTCCATAAGCTTTCTTCTTACGGTGTATCTGGAAACATCTTTAAGATTATTGAATCCTTCTTTTCCAATTGTAGTATAAAAGTTGTCCTTGATGGACAGCACTCTTCTTCTTATTCTGTAACCTCAGGGGTTCCTCAAGGTTCAATCCTTGGCCCTATACTCTTTTTAATTTACATTATCGTTCTTCCAGATATTCTCACATCTAAGGTGGCATTGTTCGCTGATGATACTACCATTTATTCTTGTCACGATAAGAAGCCAACTCCCTCTGATTGCTTGCAGGGGGCATCTGAACTTGAAAAGGATCTCACTTCTGCTACAGCATGGGGCTCACAGTGGCTGGTGAACTTTAATTCAGATAAAAAATTTTTGGCCAATCGTTATCGCAATAGTTTAGACCTTCCTATATTTATGAACAGTAATGTACTCGATGAGTCTCCTACCCTTCATATTCTAGGATTAACTCTTACTTCTAATCTTTCTTGGAAACCTTATATCAAATATGTTGCAAAATTAGCATCTGCTAAAGTTGCTTCTCTTTATCGAGCTCGTCACTTTCTTACTCTGGATTCTATTCTCTATCTCTATAAATCTCAGATCCTGCCTTGTATGGAATACTGTTGCCATATCTGGGGCGGGTCTTCTAATGATGCCCTTTCTCTTTTAGACAAGGTGCAAAAATGCATTGTAAACATAGTTGGACCTGCTCTTACAGCCAACCTTCAACCTCTGTCACATCGTCATAATGTTGCTTCTCTTTCTCTTTTCTACAAATACTATAATGGGCACTACTCTAAAGAGCTAGCGTCTCATGTGCCATCTACTAAAATTCATTCTCGTGTTACTCGTCATTTAATTAAGTCTCATCCTTTTTCTGTTACTGTTCCTAAGTGCTCCATGAACTCTTATTTGTCTAGTTTTTTTCCTCGAACATTAGTTGTTTGGAATTTTCTTCCTTCATCTTGCTTTCCTGATTCATATAATTTGCAATCTTTTAAGTCGTCTGTCAATCGTTATCTTGCTCTACAATCTTCATCTTTTCTCTTCCAGTAACTTCCAACAATAATTAGTGGTTGCTTGGAAGCGAAGATAAATAAAATTAAAAAAAAAAAATGGTTCTGCCTTACGCTAATATGACTGATGTCAGTTGTAAATTACTTAAACAATGTTAAATAATAATTGGTAAATTATTTTACCTCATACTTTTTATTTATTTTTTTCAATTTGAAGGCGTTTTTCTAAAAGGGTATTAGTTAAGGTTTTGCAACATTAAATTGTGGAAAACAGCCACTATAAATTAACTATGTAACAGACCGACCACAACCAGTATTACGGGTCTCTGCTAGTATTAAAGTAATAGTTCATTTGATTCTTAAAACAATTTATGCTAGATATCTCAAAACGCAACAAATCGTGAATAATTGCTAAAACATTTCAACAGAATACTCTAGAACTTTATTTTGCTTAGTCAGCAAATATTCTTTTTATTCTTCCGCAAGATGTTTTAAGAAGATTCAAGTTAACTATGTTTCCATGTATGTCCATAAAACAAAAATTAATATATATTAATTTTTTAATTAAGCCCCCACCACAATATAAATTAATAAAAGTGCATTGTTATTTTAGGTTAAAAATTATATTATGTAATATTTTGAAAGAAAAACTTATAACAAAAGAAATCAAAATACGTGTAGTCTAGACGATTATTTAAAAAAAGTTGGGCAAATAAAATACAATTTTGTTTTTAATTTTTTTACAAACATATTTTAGAACTTTAAAATATAATAAATCTGAATATGAATTGGAAATTGTATGTAAAAAATAATAATCAGTGTTTTAAACAAACAAAATAAAACAAAAATCTATGACGCCATCTACTAAAACTTCTATGAATTAAACGCACTTGAATATATTATCAAGTCTGTATAATGCACCTGGAAAATCGCGTTTATTTTAAAAATTCTAAATACTGCAGAAAATGGAGAAGACAAGCTTCGACTAAAACAACAAGATTTGTTTTTCTAGGTATAAATTTTTTAATTAGTTTTAATCAAAAAAATTTGCTCAGACGTTTTTTTTTTTAATATTCTTTTTGATATGAACACAACATGTCTCGGGACTTGGTGGTCCCTTTAATGAATAGTGCTGAAAATAAAAAAAAGAAATAGTGATGCAAATAAATTTAACGAATAGTGATAAAAACAAAAATAGGAATAGTGTTGCAAATAATAAAAACAGAATAGTGTCGCTAATAATTAATTTTAGCATATGCTTATTATCTTTATAACATACAACTTTTACAGAGAAAAACAAAAACAAAAAAAAACAAAAAAAAAAGAATAATGAAAGAAAAGATTGCAACCAAGCCCTTAACACTCAGTCGATGTAGTGGCACTGCTTTGCGGCAGCAGGCTATAAGATAGTTGGTGTATGTACTGAAGCCTCCATCTGCATGCTTTTTCAGTATGACATCAGACATGTTATCTAAACACACTTTTATAGTTATTATTTTATTATTTTGTTACTATTAATTCAACTCCTTTGAAACATTATTCCTTATTCTGTTATTCGACAATCAATAATACAACAATTTGCAACACTATTCCTTTTTCACATTTTCGACAATCAAATTTGCAACAATCAAAATTTTACAACATTATTCTTACATACCCTTTTTGCTTATTAGGCGAGCGCTCTACCACTACACCACTACTGCAACTTTTAGTTCAATTTGGGGTACACATATGATTTTAATTTTCATTCCAGTTAAATCTTAAAATTTTTGACAGCCCTTCAATTTAAATGTTATTAGTACTAAAAAAAATGTACTCTATAACAATAAAAAAAGCTTTTATAACTAATTTTAAATAACAAATTTAACCTTAATTTAATCTGTAATTTAAAAACATGATAATATAAATAATAAAAAACATGATGAAAAAAACTAAAAACTCAATCTATAAAAAAAACATGTTTGTTTAATAAAAAAAATGAATTGAAAAATCGTATTAAGATTAAACTTTTTATATAAATATATTTTTCAAAAAATAAGTCACTGAAGATAAATAGTTAAAAGATAATACATAGGGATTTATTTAAACAACTGATCACCATGGTGGTTTACATGGTGATCTTTATTGTGACTATATACCTCATCATATAGTTCAATATCTTGGCAAAACTCAGTCGTTCCTCCTTCATTGTTATTTACTTTTAGCTGTAAAAAAATAATAATAATATAAATATATAATATTACAAATCTCAGGCCTTGGTGGGAAACAAAAGCTTTAGCTCTTGCCCTCCCACTCTCCTACATGGTTCCACACTCCCCTAAATGGTTTACAGGAGCATACATTTACGGCTCTTACAAAAGCATATTTTTTTAAATACAGATATGCAGTGCAGAAGGATTTTTTTCCTAAATTCCTTGGTGTAAAATATCGTGTTATATCACTATAGCATTAATGACCATATGGTCAAATTAAAAATAAACTGCAATGCTGTTTTAAAGGCAAATGGGTGTTGCAAAAAAAAAAAAAAAAAAAAAAAGAACGCTAATTGAAATGCAAATGTCATTAATGAGATTGGACTAACTGATTGGTTACTTAAATAAAAAATCAGTTTTTCACTAAAATACTATTATAAAAAATTTACTGATATTAGTTTCTGTCATAAATCTTTGATTAATTGATGAAATCATGGGATTAATTCTGTCATAAATCTTTTTCTTAGTTAATGCTATATCTTCCGATTGAAACTATTATTTAAAATATAGTTTATAATATTAAACATTTCTAAAATTACTTAACTTGAGCAAAACAAAACAAAAAAAAAATTAACAATTAAATAATTTCTAATAAAAAAAAAAAAAAAAAAATCTAAATGAACATTTTTATTGTGGAATATGTAATTTAGGTAAAAAATTCAGATTCCATAATAAAAGTGCTCTTAAACTTTCCACAATAAAAGTGTTCTTAAACTTTCCACAATAAAAGTGTTCTTAAACATTCTTTAAAAATTCTTAAACTTTCTGCTTTCTATTACAGTAAAAAAATATAAATTTACTTATTACAGGGCTCAATTTAATTTTTTTTAAAGTTAAGGACAAAATGTCTGATCAAAACTTATTTGGGTCGGACAGTGTTCAATCAAATTTTTAAAATATAATTTTTTCGGTTTTCCGAAACTGAGTTTCTGCTAACAAAATTTTTGTCATGCTAGTGAGTTTAACTAATGTTAATCAAGTGAAGTTGTAGTTCTTTCCTTATTATTTAGAGTATTTCATCACATCATTTTTGTTTTTTTAATAAAATAGTTTTAAATTAATATTGTATGTTTTTTTAGATAGATTTAAACTTTCACGCTGTAACTGGCGACACCTTTTTTTTTCTTTACAATTTGACAAAAGCAGTTTTGATGTTTTAACAATTTAAATCCAATAAAAAAATTGTTACGTTATGAATAACTTTTAACCATTAATCTTTTTTTTTTAAGTCAGGTTTTTATTGCACGTGAAGGCTTTAAATAAAATAAAAATTCATTAAAATGATCATTTAAAATAAACACATTATGTGGAAATTAAATGTTATACATAATTTTTTTAACAGATATGCATTTATTATGAAAAAATTTAAACAGTTGAAACTATTTTTATTGTCTTTTTTAAGATCTTTTAAAAGATTAGTTTTAAAGTTACTTTTAATTATGAATAAGTTGAAAGTTAAATGAAATCTTCCAACGATTTAGTTGCTTTATTATTTTTTGTTTTGTTTTGTTTTTATTTTTACAATGATTTGCGTAAAAGTTTTTTTATTTTGACTTACTAATTGAAGCATGAAATGATTAAAAATTACAATTTTAGAAAGACTACGTTACTTTTTTTAAACAATATTTTTTTGCAACTTTTTGAAAAAAAATGTTTATACAACCAAAAACTATTTTATTTTTTTTATTTTTGATAATTAGGTTATTCCATGTCAACTCAACCAGTGATGTTCACCACACCATCTCAGATCTTCCTGAAATTTTTAGGGCTTGTAGTACATACAAAGTTAAGCAATTGCTGAAACTTTTTAGGCCATTTGGTCAAAAACTTTCTGAGATATGATTTTTTAAAGTTTTAAGGGTTGTCGCAAGTTCACGTGACTTACATTTTCGCAATATTTGAACGTGAATATTTCAAAAACTTAAACAGGTATCAGGTTGAAATTTTCAACATTTACTCATTTTTTCATGCTGAGTTAAATGATTTTTTTATATCAAATGTAGCTTGCATACAATATCCCCTAAAAATGTCCAAACATTGCACTTTAGACAGTTTTCACCAATATTTGACCCAATATAGCTAAGAACCTATAAAACATGCAATGATTTTTGTTATACCATTATTAAGTACCATATATGTGTTTATTATTATCATAGAAAATTCATGTTAATCAATAATAGTGTACCCATTGTAGGCACCATTATGCATCACGATCATAAATTTTTTTGCGCATTGTGACCCCCAGATGACTATGTTGACAGTAATTCACACATTTCATATTTTGCACACTTATTAACCTTAGTAAGTACTAGCTATGGTGAAAATTTCATGTTGGTGTCTTGCCTCCTTCTTGGTGAAATATCTGCAAGAAATTGAATATTTTCAAATGAATTTTTGGTTTAATATTTTATTTAGGTATTTTATATATATACAACTATTTGTATATTTATATAATATACAACTATTTGTATATATATACAAATATTTATACTATTTATATAATATACAACTATTAATTTTCTTTTTTTTTTATTCTATTTTTTTTAGGTATTAATTTTTTTTAGGTAATACATTTTTTTAATAGAAAACATTTATAAACATATACTAAAAGTTTTATTGAATTATGAGGAAGAAGCATGTAAATTTTTTTTTTTGTTGAATTAGTATGAAATGTTTTTATAAAAATATGTAATCACATTTTTTTTATATTTGATATAGATTTAATATTTACTGAATATGGTTGAACTGCCATTGTGCACATTTGGACTGTTGCTTCCAGATGAATGCCACAAGACAGTTCATACATGCAGTGTCGGCTTGCATAACCTGTCAGAATTATCCGATGCTAATTTTGAATTATTGACGTTAAAAACCAAATCTGTTGGTCAACTAATGCGGTAGTGGTGTAGTGGTAGAGAGAATTATTGACGTTAAAAACCAAATCTGTTGATCAAAATAATGCGGTAGTGGTGTAGTGGTAGAGCGCTCGCTTCATAAACGAGTGGTTCCGAGTTCGATCCCCACCACGTCCCTGGTAGTACCGCGCTCAACTCGTTTCTCCGCGCAGCGGCCTTGTTCGTCAAGGTTCGTGTTTCGGAGTTATAGAGTTGAGAGAGGGTTATAGCCATAAAATAAGTAGCCTCCTCATCTGTAGTGGCCTTCTCGGCCTTGAGGAGGTGAAGTAAAATTAAAAAAAAAAAAAAAAAAAAAAAAACTAAAAAGAGAGAACTACAATAAATGCTTCTACCATGAACAGGTTCTACTTGAAAAATTTGATAAATTGCAACAGAGTTGTTGCTATCCATTCAATAAACATCAATGCAAAGTCACAAAGTCACTGAGGGCAGTCAGTATTGAGAAAGCCACGGAACTAACACTAACAACTGGGAGACACTTCAAACCTGGTGAGAAGCTATGCCCAAGTTGTCGAAAGTACAATACATCCCAGGAACCTGAACTGAGTTATGAACATTCAGTTAAAGATACCGATATGGAAGATGTTGACTTGCATCTTTCTCAACTAAATGACAGTATAACAAACATTGGCTGCACACCATTTAAGCTTCATGCAATGCCTGTTTGAAGTAGAATTTCATATTCCAAACGATAAAAACAGTCTATAATTTGATTTTGTAACTTAAAATAACTATTTTTTCAAAAAATTTAATTGACAGTTCATTGCTTTGATGATTAACCACAATACACTTTAATATACAAAAAATATTTAAAAAAAAAAATTAATGAAATATGGTTTTAATTAGCAATTGATTAAGTAGGAAAGGCTTAAGACACCAACATGAAATTTTCACCATAGCTAGTACTTACTGAGGTTAATGTGTTCAAAATATGAAATGTGTGAATTACTGTCAACATGGTCATCTAGGGGTCGCAATGTGCACAAAAATTGATGACCATGTTGCATAATTAGTACACTATTATTGATTAACATGAATTTTCTATGATAATAATAAACACATATATGGTACTTAATAATGGTATAACAAAAATCATTGCATGTTTTATAGGTTCTTGGCTATATCGGGTCAAATATTGGTGAAAACTGTGAAAAGTGCAATGTTTGGACAATTTCAGCCTGATACCTGTTTTAGTTTTTGAAATATTCACGTTCAAATATCGCAAAAATGTAAGTCACGTGAACTCGCGACAACCCTTAAAACTTTAAAAAATCATATCTCAGAAAGTTTTTGACAAAATGGCTCAAAAACTTCAGCAATTGCTTAAATTGTATGTACTACAAGCCCAAAAAATTTCAGAAAGATCTGAGATGGTGTGGTGAATAGTTGTCAAAATGCTGGTTGAGTTGATATGGAATGACTCAATTTAATTTCACTTTTTCAATAATTAAATAAATTTGTTTATTTATTTATCATTATTATCAATCAATTAAAGAAAACTATAAAAGTGTTTTGCGTAACTTTATTTAAATGTTTTAAAAGAGTTTTAAGAGTTTTGGTTTAAAAAGTTTTAGAGTTATTTTTTTTCAAATGCAATTAAAAATGTAAGAAAAGTAATTTTAACTTCGAGTTTTTATGTTTTATTTTAAAGCTAATTTGTTTCCTTTTTTGTTAGGAATTGTTTTGGTTAATCTTTACATTTTTAATTTTTTTTTCTGGTTTAAGATTAGCTTAATGTTTCTTTTTTTAGCGCATTTCTGAAACATTTAAATCATCAAAACATCTATGCAGTCGTGGTCAAGTTGTTAATAAATAAAAATCATTTGTGTGGTCAGCAATAGCAATCGATCGCACGCCTTTCTTGTCTGAGCTTTATTTTGTAGAATTTAAATCCTGTTGGTCAAAATGTCCGATTAATTTGTAAATTGATTGGACAATTTAAGATTTTAGCTGGACAATGTCCGATGTCCAACCTTTAAAATAAGCCCTATTATTAAATAAAAAATATCAAACTTTTTATCCAAAAGTAAATTTGTTAATAAATAAATGATTAACTAGTATGAAAACCCAAAGAAAATGCTTGTCTAAATAATTTTTTCACAGCGCAATAAATGAAGCTCATTGTATTCTGTATCATTATGTATGACATAATATATTTTTTTAACATTGATGTTACAAGCATATGCTTGTAATAAGTATAAAATCAAATTTTGCATTTGATAAGCAATTAATTTAATGAACAGACAGCTCATGCAAAAACAGAAAGTTCTCGTAACAAGGTGTTTAGGGGAGTAGCTTGCATGACTTGCAATGTTCATTTTAGGAGAGCTTTTCTTTGCATTCCAAGGCCTGATATCTTTTATGTATATATAAAAACAATAATATACAAAAAACTAAATAAACCTGAGGAGGATATTGGAGGTTTAGTGTATGATATAGTTGAAAATTTACAAAGCCTAACATCGTTGTATAAAACTCAATGAAAGTAAGCATAATACGGAAATCAACATCATCAGGAAGCTAAAAAAATATTTGTAAGCAACTATTAAAAAATAAATAAAAAACCAAAAATAATTTTAAATAATATTTTAGGAACTCTTAAAAGGTTTGATTAAAAGATTAAAAAATAATAATTTTTTATAAACCTTTTTATTTAAAAGCAACTTTATAAAACTATAATATTGAACAATATTTAAAAAATTGATAAAACCTCTTGTGTAAAGCTGTGTGGTGTAACCCATGTTACAGTTTGTCGTTGAATTTCTGCTTGAAAGTAAATTCCTTTGATAGATATAAATACCTTAATAAAATATATTTCTAATTTTATAATATAAGCTATACAACTTCTGGAAGATATTTTGAAAATTAGTTTTAAAAACTCATAAATTTCATTTTTATTGTATGAAACAAAAAATTGCAAAAATCATTTTTTGTAATATTAGTAATTTATAAAAAATCTTTACATTTTTATATATTATATAACTTTGATTTTAAAAATGTTTTTTAAATCAAAAGATAAATAAACATTTTTAAACAATTAGAGTTGGAAGTTACTGAAAGAAAAAGATGAAGTTTAAAAAATCAATTTTTAAAATAGAGCAAGATAACATTTGACAAACAACTTAAAAGATTGAAAATTATATGAACCACAGTCTTCTCTGTTTAGCCAACACTTTTGCACTAAAGTTTTTTTGCACTTGCCCACATGCCCACGAAACTGTTGTGAGAGCATAAAAAAGCGCTTGCCAAAAAAATAAAATTATTTGTATTAAATTGCAACAAAAACTTTTTTTGTTTATTTGTTCATTTTTATGAAAAATACTTTTTTAACTTTTTTTTTAAATATTTTATCTAGTATTTATTCAAAGCATTCTTTTTGCTATTTTTTTAAATTTAAACAGCAGGAAAAAATTAATTTTTTAAATCGTGCAGGCTAACTTAAAAAAGGCCATACTGTCAGCACTTTTTTGTGCGCTGGCATTGAATTTTAAACGGAAAAGACTGGAATAGAAGGCTTGAAAAACAAGTTGAAAGGAGCAAATTACAAAGAAATGATGTTCAAGAAAAAAAACTAGACGAATAAGAATTTTTAGAGCATTTGAAACAGTCACAGTAAAAATTACAAAACAACTGCAAAGTAACTAAGCACAAAAATTAGATTTGCCAGCTATAAAGAACAGCGATAAAAAAAATTCCCAGATACAGTAATATCTTGAATTAATTTAATAGATTAAATAGAGGTATCAATGTTCAAAGCATTAGAGGTAGGTAAGCTGCATTAAGCTGAAAACTAAATGACTTTCTGAAATTATTTTAATGTTTTGACATGTTGCATAATAATTCCATTGTTTTTGCTTGATATAACTTGATATAACCATATGCAAACAATTACTCTTAATACAGAGTTACAACATTGATAAAACTGAAAAGTAGTTCCTAGAAGGATCCACTTTTTATGAAGTTTTTCGAAAGACTTTGAAGGAAGCTTTAGAAGAAATGACAAAGCAGTATTGTAAGAAAACATTACAGTGTTTAAAGAATTTTCTTATAACAACAAATCTAAAACAATATAGCATTATTAGTACACTGAAAAGAATTACCAAAAGATTTTACACATTGTATTAAGATCAAATCTTGCTAGTGGCAGTAGTTTTGTAAATATTATAGTTGATTGATTTTTACTGAACTTTGCAAATGTTTATATATATATATATATATATATATATATATATATATATATATATATATATATATATATATATATATATATATATATATATATATATATATATATATATATATATATATATATATATTAAATCAAAAATCACTATATAAATAAACCATGTGCAATTAATGGCACATGTTTTTATCTTTTAAGTTGTGGTATTTAATGTAATAAACATTTTCTTATTTCTAGTGTTTCTTACTGTTTTTCAAAGATACCTCTAATATAAATTTATTTACATAATACACATACTATACAAAGGTATTTTTATAATAAATATAATATCAAATAATAATAATATAACAACCTAATATCAAATATATAAAATTATAATAACCTAATATCAAATATATAAAAATTTAACAAATATATAACAACAACCTTTCTAAGTGATCTTGACGAAATAATGTAATGTTGAAATTCAACTAAAATTTAAAACAATAGTAACAATTAAAACAATAAAAAAAATTTCGTTTATACAAATTATCAATATGTTAATATATTCTAAAATCTTTTTAGTCGGCCTTATGCCGACAAAAATAGTTTATGTTTGCAAATTTATTGCCGACTTTTTTAACAATTCTGAAGTTGAATATATAGAGCATTTATATATATTTATAAAATGCTGTTATTGTTGTTTTTATAGTATTAAAAACACTGCAACCTTAACTGGAGAAGCTCTATATTGAATAACTAAAAATTAAACTAAAAAAAAAATATTTTATTCTCAAAAAGGAAACTTAGTGCTTTACGCTTAGAAAATATCTTTT
Organism: Hydra vulgaris; assembly: GCF_022113875.1. Classification (NCBI taxonomy): domain Eukaryota; kingdom Metazoa; phylum Cnidaria; class Hydrozoa; order Anthoathecata; family Hydridae; genus Hydra; species Hydra vulgaris. The sequence goes on along the minus strand of NC_061165.1, from coordinate 1,739,011 downwards.
TTTTTATATCAATATTTTACTTTATTAACATTTGGCTGTAAAAAAATAAAAATAATTTAGAAAGAGGCGGGTCTCAAACCATAGACATTCCATAGACAATGTCAACGCCTTATTTAAATAGGCTAAACGTGCATATGAATAGAAAACAAATAATAAATTTATTTTAAAAATTATTCTTCTTCTTTCCATAGAAATTAAAATTAACTAAACTGACATATTGCAAAACTTATTATTAAATATTGCATTGTCATCAAGCAAGTGTATGTATGCATAACATGAAGAAAATCTATCATCAGAAAGTGACTCAAAAATTGATTGCAAAATTTGATACTCACAGACAGAGACGAGGAGTTAATAACAGCAATGGGAAAAAATTCATATATAAAACAAACTAAACTATGATTGTATAATAAATTTTTTATAACTAATGAATGTTAACAATAACAGTCTGTAATTTGATAATTGAAGATAACTATCTTTTTTTTCGAATATTGGTTTGTCAGATTTTTTCCATAAATTGTGAATATAGACTTCTTGGAGATTTGGAGAATGCAGTTTTTTCTTTTGAGATTTGGAAAGTGACAGTTTTTATTATTGTGGCATGACAAAAAAAAGTATCAGTGTAAAATTCTATTTTAACCATGAATTTATTTGCATAATTGGAATTAATTTAGCGTGAAAATGAAACTAACATGTTCAAATTATATTGCAAAAGGAAATTGCAAAAGTTCTTTTGTTATTTTCTTGAATATATATTTCAAGAAAATAACAAAAGAACTTTTGCAATTTTCATATAATGTAAGTTAACAAAAACATGGTAAAGTTTTATTTTTTCTAAAATTTATTTTAAAACTTAAGTTTTTTAATAATATATGCAAAAGAATATTGTTATATTTTTACATTTAAAGTTTTGAATAATAACACTTAGTTAAAGCACATTTTCATTTGTGTAACCTAAGTTAAAACTACATGCGCTTTTTCGTTTGTAAAATGAATTACATAATTAAGTAATTCTTATTTCATTATTATAATGATTCAAATAAGTATTAATAAAGTTGTAATACTAAAATAAATATTTAAAGTTGCTCTTGGTCTTGCACAAAAATTGTTTTCAATTTGATAACTTACATAAATGTTTAAAAAATCATTCAGAAAAAGTGCCACCAGTTTTTTAAAATTTCCTTTGTTAAATATTTTTAATGAATGAGTTTAATACAATTGTTATATAACTCTAACTCTTAATAATAGATATAAAAAATCAACAATAATAATCACTCAGTAACGTTAGTTAAATACATTGATCAAAAAAACATGTTTATTTTCCTTAGCCAGTTACCTCTGATAAATTTTTATACATTTTTTTATATTGGTATAGAATTCTCAACATCTTGTGAAAGTTTCTAATACAAATCGCTTTGCTAATTTGCAGAAATCTGAATTTTATGCTAAAGCAATTTTTTTACCTTGTTTTCCGTGTTAATTGGCATTTTCAGTAATAAGTTTGCCCTATTTTGGCCAGACTCAAAACCTTTTAGCCTATTTTATTTTTTAGATAACATCTTTCATACAAAATACCTAAAAGTTTAATTTACAGTTTAAATAGGCAAATATTTGATAAAGTTGTTGCGCATGTATTGTAAGTAAAAATGGAATTGCCCACATATTAAGTGGCCCTTTAAAGAAGGTTTTTGAAAAATACCAACTATCACCATAAAAATAAAAACGCCATCCAATTAGAAGAAAGATAAAAAGTTTTTATAGTTGTAAGTGTTAGTGAAAAAAATTTTAAAATAAAAAAATACCTTACCACTTAAACGTTTGCACTTTTTAACGACATCCATCTGTAACGAAAAAAATCATCAGTTTAAATTTATTTATAAATAATTATTTTAATTAATTTTAGGTAGTTTAAGTAGTTTTGGTCTCAGCACACTAGATTTGAGAAGTGCTAAGCAACAACAGAATATTCTTTAGAAATAGAATGCAAAAAAATAAAATAGAATAATAAGATACAAAGACTTTACTAGAGAGTGATATCAATAAAATAATAAAGTTTTTTTCAACTTTTGAATAAATTACCTACTTGTTAATGACAACATTTTTTTTTAAATAAAAAAAAAAGATTGTTCTCATTTAACTAAATTCACTTCTCTGTCGTGCATACTGATACTGAATTATGTTATTTACATGTCTATCATAACACTTGAAATCTGAACTTGATGAAGGTTGTTTTTTTTTTTTGTTTTGTTTTTTTACATAAGTTATTTTTTTGTTTTATTATTGTTTTTAAAAATTGTAAACCCAAGGTTAGCTTTTACGCATCTTTGCCAAACTGTATGATGCGTATGTAGTGCATATTTTTCGGCTGTGTGGTTATATGGAAATAAATCAATAATAGTCAATTGTATGAATGTAAATTTTAAATAACTTGTATTTCATACAAGTGTTCATAACTGACAATCTGAGCATCTGCTGTATATACAAAATTGAAAAATCAAGCAACCAATTTCGGATTTAATTTTCATTATTCAAAATCAAATTTTTCACTAATTTTGTTTAATTTAATCAATCATAAATTAGCAAAAAAAACTAAAAAGTTATAAAAATATACTAACAATTATAAAAATATCATGACAACTTAAATATTAATAACAATAACAAACAACAATTTTTTAGATTTATATGAACTAATATTAATAGTAAAAATAATATTTATACCTCAATTTTATCAGTTTGAGGTAACCTAGCAAACAAAAATATCATAGAAAGAGCACCATCCAAATCTCTCAGCGCATCTATAAAAGTTGGATATCTAAATAAAACTGAAACAATAAGTTTTCTTTTTAATTTTTAAAGTTTTTCTTTAGCTTTTTTTGCTTGAAAAAACTTTTATAAAATAAAAGTAATTAAAGTATTTGACCTTTCTTTAACAATGTGATCAAGTGTATATGTTGGTTTATTTTCTTCTAAGTGATCAGCATCACTAAATTCTTGTCGACCAATGGCACGTTTTAATTTTCTAACAAAAACTTTAAACTCTCTGAACTTATTTAGCACAGGCTCGTGTGCTAGAAATTGTATATCTTTGACGTAGTAATATGTTTTGTAAGCAGTACTTCCTTTGCCAACTTTCTTACGATTTCTTGGTTCACGAGGATAAATCCCTTTTAAAATGCATAATCTCCTAATGATAAATATACAGAACAAATATATCTAAGACAAATATTTATTTAAAATTTTGTAATTTACCAAAAATATAACAGTTTCTAATAATTTTTTTTTCAACAAAGAATGCAATCCTAAAAATTCTTTTTGACAATTTTAGTTGACTTAAGATGATTTAGAATAATATTTGATTTGCAGCTTTGAGCTATTTCTACAGACTCAGTTTTAAACTGTTTGTTAAAGAGTAGTTCTATACTTATGTGGTTGTGACATTTATCTATAATGCCATTTTTATATTTATATATAACAGCATAAAAGATATGAAGTATTTTTTCTCAACTATATGCTTATTCTGGTGTTATTTTTGTTTAACTAGAAACTTAAATTCGAATACCATCACCTGCCCAAGACACTTTTTTTATAACTTGAATGTCTATAGTTTCACACTTGAATGGTTGAGTTCCACACTTAAATGCATTTCACAAGTTTAATATTCTAATACTATGAAATAGTTAAAGCAACTTTTTACAATAATTTTCAATGTAATGTTTACCTTAGTTGTTAATTCATTCATTGTATATAAGGACTGAGTATATATATACATACATATATATATATATATATATATATATATATATTTTTTTTTTTTTTTTTTTTTTTTTTAGATACTATTACTTTGAGAATATCACAATTGTGATAAACATCTTTACAAGCTCCACCTAACCTTAAAAAATTATATTAGTGTTAAGACAAAAAAAAAATGAAAATAATCTAATAACTTTTTAGTTTAACTAAAGTTAGCAGGCTAAGTTTTACTTTGACAAAGGTATTTTGGCTTGAAAAAGCAAAGAAAAGAATTGCCTTTGTTCGAGTTGCTTAGAGTTGCAAAAAAAAAAAAAAAAAAAAACGAGTTTTTTTTTGTGGTGTTTTTTGTTTCTTTTGTTGCTTATCTTAAGTTTTTTTTTGCCTAGTTATACAATCAACTTATAGCTAATTTAATTTTTAATTCTAAAAAACTATTTATGCATACTGATTTTAAAATTTATGCATACTGAATGAGAAAGTTTATTTGTCATGTTGTACTTCCTAACAACTGTGATACTCTCAATATATATAGAAACCATTCTTATCCTATAAAAAGTTACCATCTTAGTTTTGATAATGTTAGTAGAAATATTAGTAAATAATACCATGCCAATGTAAAATCAGATTTCAAATACTCAAAGAAATGAGTAATCTATAAAGATTATTTATTTTTTTGAGCATTTTTATAGTTTGCAGTAATTTAGTCTTTATTGTTTGTTTGTTATATTTGTCAAAAAAATATATATCGTTAGTAGGCCTTAATTAAAGAAACCCTATACTGAAGTTAACTTAGAGGAAAATTTAAAAATTTAGATTATTTTAATTTACTGAGTTTCCCAGACCATCTTCACTTGATGATTTGTAGATTAATTATTCATAATTGATTTTTTTATCTGCATTTTTTTTCTAATTATATGATTCATTTATCTAGACATTTTCATATAGTACTGTATCAGGACACTTGCGAAATTTTTTAACATGCTTTGTTATTCAAGTTCAATTTTTAGACATAATCTTATGGCAAAAGAAAAATTTAACTTTTTCCATTTTGCTAATTTAATTAAGGGCAACTAAGTTATTGGGCAACTAAGGTTTTATTCCTGCTTCCTTTATTGAGAGCTTAATCATAATTGATTAGCAAAAGAATAAAAATAAAAAATCACTTGAATATTTTATCACAATTTAGTGTTTTTAATGTGGTTATCTTTTGTGTTAATCATTTCTTAGATTCAATTGCAGAAAAACTAAAGTTTTTATATCAATAATAAAAAACATGAATTTCTATAAGTTTTTTTATCTTTTTTTTTTTTGAATTAATATAAAATTTCCCTTAATTTAAGTACTAAGTTGATTAATTTTTAGAGAAACTTTTCAAAAACAATATTTGGAACCTGTAAATAGAAAATGAGCTTAACATGAACTAAATACCGGACAATTAAACATTAATCAAACTTAAGTTAATCACAAAAGATAACCACAGTACATGAAAAAAAACTGAGTTCTGATTTTTAATCTAAAGGAGAATTAAAGACACCTTAATACATGCATAATAATAACTATATCTATCTATATATGTGTATATATATGTATATATATACATATATCTACAGTCTTCTCCGTAAACTTGCTTCATAGGTGTATATGGTAAAGTTTTTGAGATTATCAAGTCTTTTATTTCTAACTGCTTTATTAAAGTCATCCTTGAAGGCCAACATTATTCTTTATTTCCAGTAACTTCTAGGGTACCTCAGACTCTATCCTTGGTCCTGTTTTGTTTTTCATCTACATTAATGATCTTCCAGACAACCTTATATCTAACGTAGCTCGTTTTGCTGATAACTCAACTTTATATTTCTGTCATGACAAAAAGTCTTCTTTCTTTTAATCGCTTAGAACAGGTACCTGATCTTGAATCTGATCTCACCTCTGTAACAGATTGGGGCTTACAGTGAAATTTAACTCTGACTCAGTTATTTACTGCAAACAACTATCTCAATACTATCCACATTCCAATCTTAATGAATGGCAACCCTCTCAACGAGTCCTCTTCTTTACGTCTTCTTAGATTATGCTTTACTACTGACCTTTCATGAAAATCATACATACAATAAATTGAAAAAAAAGTCTGCTAAGGTTGCTTCTTTTTTAGCGTGCTTACCATTTTCTTACTTCTGATTTCATTCTCTATCTTTACAAATCTTACTTGTCCCTGTATGGAATACTTCTCATATTTGAGTTGGTTCTTCTAATGATGCTCTTTTTCAACAAAATCCAAAAATGCATTGTAAATGTAGTTGGACCCACTCTATCTGAGTGGGTGCAATCATCTAAATCTCATTGATTTACTGTATCCGTATGAATCTAAAACTTTTATTTATACATTTTTTTTCCTACCATTTTAACCCTAGTAAAAAAAGATCAGACCCATGAATTAGAACTTAAATGTTAGACTTACTTTTGTTAATGAGGCTGTTGAACAATAACTAAAAGTCTTTAGAACCTAACATCTGAGATAGATACAAGATTTAGTAAACTGAGAATAACAGAGCTTAACATCAGACAGGATTTTTTTTAAACTTCTTGCAATAATAAAAAGATATTAGAGATGTTCTTGTAAAAAAGATAAAAACAATGTTTAATAAAGCAACTGCTCAAGATAGTGAAAAATGTGGAGTAGAATGGGGCTTGACTTAAAATTGAAGAGAAGTAATAAAAGCTTCCAAACTTTTATTCCAGAAAGAATAAAAGCTTTTAAGATGCACTTTATGTATACATACTATGGATATAAACATAAAACATGTTAGCTATTTAGATGCTAGCATACAATATTCTTTCATTGTTATATAAACTTCAGTATTTATATGGTGTAGTATTTGTCGAACGAGAAGATGATCAGATAAATGTGTGGTGTGACTCTAGCAAGACAAGAAAAGGAGACATAATCTTAGACAGATTAGAAAAAACATTGTATCAAACAATACTTGTTAGAAAAGAATAAAGTAATTTATGTATCAGCATGTAGAGAAGCAACAGCTTCAGTAGAAAATGGTAACTGTAGAAGTAAGAACTTAAAGAAAGTGCCTTACATATTATATAAATGAGCTTTAGTTAAGAAAAAAAAACATTTATGAAAAAAAACATGCATCCTAAAGTATATTTTTTTTATTAAAAATTCATGTTTTATTTTGTATATATACGCATTTATAAATATCATTATGATCAACATGATTATCATAATCATTATTATCATCATAATTATCATCATGATCATGATCTTCCTCTTTTATGCTGTTGATGATGATGATAATGATCATGATGATAATTATGATGATAATAATGATTATGATAATCATGTTGATCATAATGATATTTATATATGCATGTATATACAAAATATAACATGAATTTTGAATAAAAAAAATATACTTTAGGTTGCATAAATGTTTATGCAGCCCCGGTCACAACCCTGGCCCTGGCCCCAGCTATATTTTATCAAACCTGGCCCTGGCCAAATATCAAACCCGGTCACTTACTACTGTCAACCGTTTCCTTGCTTTATAACTATTCTTTTTTTTCCTTTTAACTCTTAACTTAATAGTGGTTTCTTGCAGTCTTGTTAGGAGTGAATCAGAATAAAAAGTGTGTGTATATATATATATATATATATATATATATATATATATATATATATATATATATATATATATATATATATATATATATATATATATATATATATATATATATATATATATATATATATACAGCGACGTATCCAGGCCAATTTTGATACCGGTATGGGCTCCCAAATTTCAGCCCATACAGTTCAAAACAAATTTTATATTAGCATTTGTTATGATATTAATGTCGCATAGAAAATCTAACTTTTGAAAAACGACTTTTAAAATACATTATAAATGTAATTTAAGCCAACAAGAATGCTTAATTCACGTTGATGATATATAGAATATGTTGTAATTAGATTAAAATGTGAAACGCCCGTTTTGATTGGATTAAAGTATGAAACGCTTATTATTTTTAATAACATTTTAAAAATACATTAATTAGAGTTTCTCCTCTGCTTATGTTTAATTTTGAAAGTGATTAAACTATATGAACTTCAAACTTTTTCATTTCAAATGACAGTAAAATTGTACTAAAATTATTTTAAATAATAAAACAAATAAAAGCTTTTAAAACATAATAACATTTTAATATTCGCGCCAAAAAACTTGATTTGAAAAGTAAGAGTAGAAGTAGAAAAAAGTTCTTCTTAATGACTTATGTAACTTCTTCTTCTTACGACTTACATAACTTCAGAATGAACAAATTAAAATTTCAAATGAATTGACCTTGTTATGCAATAAATACGCTATGTAATAAATCTTTTAAAGTCTATATAAAAGAGACATACAAATATTGCTTATTAAACACTATAGTTATTGCTTGCCTATGAAATCATATTCTTTATATTTATAGTTATTAATATTTAATATTTTTAATTTAATAATTTAATTTAATGATTTTAATTTAATATTTAGTATTAATTATAATTTATAATAAGTAAACAAATAGAGCAAGTAAATGAAAATAGCGATTAGCAATGAATCGATGTTGGAGTTAAAGCTGTCATTCTATAATAAATGTAACATTATTTTGGTTATATATTTAAATTTTTATTAGAAAAACTTAAAATACTAGGGCGAGTTATATATTATATACAAATAACTATATTTAAATTTGACCATTTCATTAAAACAGTGTTTACGGCTTTTAAAAATTTAATGACCACAGATACTCCGGATATTGCAATTCGCGATCACTTAATTCGAGCCCTGGTATATATGTTGTATTCAGGGCCATATTTACACTTGGACCATATTACACACTGGAGGCCCTAGGACTGGTTATGCTTTGGGACCCTTTTTATAACTAAAATTTTATGACATTTTATATTGGGACTGTGAAGGTGTGAAAAAGACAATATGTAACACACAGCGCTCGAAATAGTTTTTCAAAGCATGCCGATCAAATATAATTTTTTCACAAAAACAAGTTATTTTCCCTTGAATTTTTCAAAGTTTCCTTAAAAATAGCAGATCGTTGATTGGTTGTTATTTCGAGTGCTGAACGCATGATGTAAAAATAATTAGTATATTTTTATTTCCATTTTTAGCTAATTTTTACATTAATTTTGACATATTGGGGCCCCTTTAATTGAGGGACTCTAATCAGGGCTGGATTTATCAGCCTATTGATAAATCCAGCCCTGGCTGTATTGTATATATGTATATATTGTATTTCTATATATTTTTCGAGTAATACTAGTAATTTTAAAAAACGTTGTTAACCTTCATTTATTATTTATTTGGTATTTGCTAAGGGCACATATTAGCAAAATCTAATTAAATTACAAAAAATAAAAAATAATTAATACAAACTGCAATAATGTGGGTTTACTATGAACATTAGCATTGCAACCTATATGTATATATATGAATCATACAGGTATGGTCGAGAAGCGGAAGCGATCGCTTTTGATTGCTGACCACAAAAATAACACTTAGTTGCAAAAAGCTGACCAGACTTTTTAGTTGTTTTAAGAACATTTCAAAAAGCAAAAAAAAAATGCGCAAAACCGATGAGAGACAATTACAATAAAAAATAAAAAAAAAAAAAAAATTAGAAACTTCTTTAAACGCGTTAAAACTTAAAGCAAAATAAATTACGTTAGAACAAATATTTTCAAAACATCGTTATTTTATAATTTTTTTATAAAATTAAGCGACATTTTTTATACAAAGTAACATCTTACAATTGTTTAAAAAGGAAACAAATGTTCTATATTTAGCAAAGTTTGCAAGTTTTAGTTTTATCTAAGCTAAATTATTTTATAAATAAAAAAGTTAATTTTTTTAATACCTATTTTATGTTTTGCGTAGTTTGAAAAGTTTAACAAATTTGAAACAACTCTTCTAAGTAAGATAAACAAATGAAATAATTAAATCATTGAATTACGATAGAATTTAAATTAACTAGATAGAAATCAAATAAAAAGGTTAAAAATACATTATGATGAGGAAGCGAAACTACTTCACAATATTGCTGATGATGTTTAGCGAGCAGGCTTTTTAATTTTAATTAGTATTTAAAGCAGAAAATAATTAGAGTTAGTAAACCAATGTCTAGAGACTTTTCTTTATATCTAATAACTTGCTATATATATATTTGTGTTCTTTCGTGACCTCAGGCGCGGTGCTTGTTCATCCGCGAGTTACTTTGTATGCATTGTTTGTGTTTAGTAACCAGAAACTTCTTATAAGTTTGTTACATAATTAGTTTCATTAACTTTAATGATTATTAACAACTTCATTGAAAACGTAATTATTTGCTTTGCTTATAAATTAGATCAAAAAAATTGCTTTAAAAGATTACATAATGATAAAAAACAAATAAAAAACAAAATTAAATTTACATAAAAAATACAGACTTTTTAGATAAAAAATAAGAATATACTAATAAAATCTATAATTTATAATAAACTTTCAAAATTTTGACAACTTAAATAATATATATTTAAAAATAATTTTTGTAAACAAATAATAATAGCTTATAAGATTTTCGGCGATGCAGATGCGGCTCCGAGAATGAGCCATAGTATTGATAAAATATTCTTAGAACAATTTATGATAGAAATCTCAAAACGTAACAAATCATGAATAATACAATTTTTAAAACATTTCAGCATAATACTTTAAAACTTTATTTCACTTAGTCAGCGTATTTTTTGAAAAATAGAATTAGTTTGTTCATTAATTTGGTGGGTTTTTAGTGTTAGTGAATATTCTTTTAACTTAAATTACTTAAAAAACTTAATTTAAATAACTTATTATTCATCCCTAAGGCGTTCACTGCTCGGTGCAGCTTCACTAAAATGCATTGCATTTACAAAAAGTATTTATGTCTGTGGGGACTGCGGAGCAACGACTATCTTCCTGACAACCACATATAACAGAGGTAAATTTATTTACCTAACAAAACTTACAAAGAAGAGTACTTACAACAGTAACAAACACATGCTTATGCACATACACCTCACATCCTAAATTAAAACTTTACTCTCCTATTTTTAAATTTTATTTTGATTTTCTTCTAAAATTATTCCTTATATCATAGTATTCTTATTATTAGTCAGTTGCTGTAAATGACACAAAATCAGCCATGCTATACCAGGCTGTCAAGCAGCAAATTTCAAAAAAAATGACAAAAAATGACGGTATTTTGAGAATAAAAATGACAAAAAATGAACAAAAATGACTGATTTCATTATAAAAATGAAAAGTTCAATAATTTTATTTTGACAAACAAACAAAATCATCCACCATCACTAATTTCTTTTAAAAAAATGAAAATCTTAACATCTTTTTGTTGTTTAACACGCAATAAAACGTTTTTCTAAAGTCTAAAATAATTAACATAAATAAATAAATTTTGCTAACTAATTATAACTGAGCCAACAGTTCAAGCTCTATTATATTTACAAAAACTTTCAAACTTTTAACAACTACTTTAATTTTTTGCAACGCTTAATTATTCTATCCATATCACTTTTACGTTTTAAACCAATACTTTTTCTCAACCTTTTCTGTTCATTTCTATGAGATGTAGCATTTTCAAGACTTCTTTTTGCGCTGTTTATCATTTCATGGGCAATTTTTATACCCATCATGTCTTCCTTAATAATGGCACTTTGAATAGATTTTGCTGCTTCATTAAGCATTCTCTGAGCAAGCTGAAACACAAAATCTGCATTTTTTTCATCATTCCTGAGGCTTTTTTCCTGTTGATCTAAATTTTTATTTTTATTTTCAACTTTTTCAAGCATTTCTTTCTGTTCTTTTTCTTTATTCATTAGTTCTTGCTCATGAATATAATTTTTTCTTTTTTCTTCACCTTCTTCAGCTTTTCTTTTTTTATATATTTTATGAGCATTTTGAACAGCTTGAACAACGTCTTTGGAGAGTGCATCAACATTATATGCTCCTTTGCAACTTCTTGTATATTCTTTTGATATTCTTAAAGCCATTAATATTTTATCATTTAGATTTACTCTCCCAGGAGTCAATGTATTTTTCTTATCAGATAAACTTTGCTCAGCACTGGCATTTCCATTCTGAATTGTTAAACAGCTCTTAACAACTTTACTGAGATACCCATACTTTGTTTTTCCATATTCATTGTTACTTTCAAAAACTTTAGCCCAATAATGGTATACTCTTTTTAGTTTTTTTGTATCAGAATCTATATACCAGTCTTTTGATATATTAGTTGCTTGGTATAATTTCCATTTATCTTTCACAAATGATACCTGTACAAAAATTAAGATAAAATTGTTATGGAGAAAGTGTTAACATTTAAAATTAAAGGAAAATTTAATTATATTAAAATTAAAATAGTTCGTTAACTAATAATTTACAAACAACAATTTCAGATTCGAGTTTGTTAACTAATAATTTATAAACAACAATTTCTGATTTATAAATTAAACTAATAATTAGTCAATTTTGAAAATGTTAAATAATTTATTTATATGGTTAACGTACTCTGCTATTTTAATTATATAGTAGATTATGTTAACAATATATATACTTATATTATTTAAAATTTACTTATTATTAGTTTAATTTACAAATCAGAAATTATGATTATATATATATATATATATATATATATATATATATATATATATATATATATATATATATATATATATATATATATATATATATATATATATATATATATATATATATATATATATATATATATATATATTATATTACATTATATTACAGTTATTTAATATAATAATAAGAATAACTTTAATTACATTTTTAGTTTCCTTAAGACTTCTTTGAATCCGAATATAACGCTTGTTGTTTGTCAGTGTCTTTTATACTCCTTTTGTTTGGAATATATTCCAAAAAATATTTCTTGGTGTCTTCCCACCTTAATAGAACCTTTATAAGTGAAGAAGAAAGAGTAAGCCATCTAGTATTGATAAAACAAAGAAACAATGTTTCATTGTCAATAAAAATGCAATGTGATAATTTTTTAAAATCTTCTATTTTACAGGGTGCATTCTAAAACAGAAAAAAAAAATTATATAGAGACACTACACTTTATTAGCTAGTCGTATAATAGACTATTAGAATAAAAAATAATAATGTAAGAAAAATAACTTCATAGGTAAAATAAAAAATTCTCTTTAAGTATTAACTGCAGTAAAATCCCGTTAAGTTAGACTCTCACAGGGAATAGATAAATAGTCCGACTTAGCGAATGTCCAAATAAGCTAAGCTTTTTGTATGTATAGAAAGCTCAAGAAGAATTGAAAATCTGTCCGACATAGTACAAATCCAACTTATCCAGGGTCCGAATTAATGGGATTCTACTGTATAAAATTACTCAAATCATTACCTTGAACCAGGTATGTAAATCAAATGCAAGCTGCTCAGCATCCTCACCGACAACATTAATTGCTTTTTGAAAAGCATTATGCACTGTGTGCAAAGTGCAACTTACAAATGGTAACAAGCCATTAAAACCATTACTATGAAGATCAGCATTTAACAATCTCCAAATGGCTTTGTTAATATTAGGACCATCTGCTGAAATATTAAAAAGACGATCCCATGGTAAATAAAACCTTTCATTATGACGTAAATCTGCTAGCATTGTTTTGACATCTTCTACTGTTGCTCTGCTAAAGAACAGCAATGTTAAATATTTTGTAACAACTTGGTTTTCGTCTTCTTACCAAAAACGACATAAAAGATCCATTTGTTTTCTTTGTTGTGAAGTAGTTGTTTCATCAAACATTAAAGTGAATGCACCTTGACTTAACGTGATACTATCACATAAATGCTTTTCCAACAATGGCCCAAGGCCATCTTGCAAAATATATGAAGCTTTTTGCCAACTCATAGTAAAACCTTTACTTATTTTACTATCTGGAAACATTCTTTGGAACAATATTGGTGTGTTGTCACAATGTCTTAAGACAAGATCATTCTCTGCCACTTCTGCAGCAGAATTTTTTCATTTATAGAGAACTCGAATTGTATAACTTTTTCTCCCCCAATAGAGTTTTTGTTAGAATCTACATATAAATGACGAGCAGTTTTTGAAAATCTTAGATCAGACACTGACTTATGTTTAGGTTTTAAAGAATGCTGATATAGTGCTTGGAAACCAACTGAACTGAATTTTAAATCACTTTTGCATAGTTTACAGATAGCATATTCAGAGTTTCTTTTTTCAGCCCATAATTGGATTTCACTAGATTTTTGTTTAACTTTTCCAACCACATATCATTCCACTTAACCATTATACTATATAATCTATTGAAAAATATACTAAAAACTAAATATAAAAATCACTAACTTTACTAATTCTATACTATAGAATGATTTATTTTTTTAAATAAAAACACCAATTTAGCAATACAAATGAATAATTAAAATAAAAATGTGAATATAAAAGATTGTAACTGTTATTTTAAATAGTTTTGAAAATTAAATAAAAAATTAAGTAACATAATGTCTAAAACAACATAAAAATATCAAAAACAGCAATTCTAAGTAATTTTTTTATAAAAAAAAACTTTAAAGTGTAAAAAATTCAAGAAAAAAAATGAAAAAATGACAGAAACTAACAAAAAAATGAAAAAAAAAATAAAGAAAAAAAAAAGAACCCAAAAAAAATGAAAAAAAAGAAAAAAATGACGACTTGACAGCCTGCTATACGTACATTGTGATTAAGTTCACCTGCTAACTGTTTTGAAAACGAATAATTCCACTCGACTTCAGATACTCCTGACTACATTACAGTCACGTGACATGCACAGTTAAACTTGTCACTTATACAAAATACAAATCACACTTATGTACCACCTACATTTAACTGTTAGACTACATAATTTCTATATAATTTTAGATTATGAATTGTAAAATATATATACAGATTATTAGTTGCAATACACATATACAAGTCATTGTTGCTCTATTGATATAGCTCTGTTTAACATTTCTAGTTTATGCTATTTTTTAATGATGCACGTTTTTTGGACTCATAGCACTCACGCCTACATTACGTGACACCAATTAAAAAGTATATACTGATAACTCTCACTATCAAGACATGCTACTACAGTAATCACACACACATACACTACATTGACTACTTACATTACACACATAGTTATAAGAACTCAAAACAGTTCACAACTCTCATTGACTCTGACAAACCACTGCACTTAATAGACACTCATGTCTAAAAACTACTTACTAGTGTTTGCAAGTTGTACTGAACCCCGCTAAATGTCCTCTGGTCCCAGTGTCAATTCAGGAGTCTGTGGCAATCATCCTGACTGGATACTCTGAGAATAGTCCTTTTGGGACAACACAATGGGATACCTTGAAAAAATACCCTGGTGTAGACCCAGAGTGAAACTTCTTTTGGGATACCAGTCTCGGATAAAAGCTGGAGGTCTTCATGTGTTCATACTGCACCATAAGGCACGAATCCATACTGTACTCGAGACGTTCATGACACTTATATCTATAACGTATGTTTATTATCCTAATAATACAAACCACATGTTGACTACTTATTAAACGAATTATTCTACTCCATTACCAATTCTATCCATACATCACAGTTACGCTAGACACAAATAACAATTTAATAACACAACAACTAATGACTTTCTTTGACTATTGTTTATTATTCTTATTTATTTTTTACTACAGTTTACTTATATCAGTTTTAATTATTTTTCCACTTTGAGACTCTTTGTTTTCCCCTGGACATCTGTCCTTTTGTACTTTTATCTCACTCTGCTAAATTCTTTTTAACTTATTATTCATCCCTAAGGTGTTCACTGCTCGGTGCAGCTTCAATAAAATGCATTGCATTTACAAAAAGTATATACTTCCGCACCAAGATGTTTTGAAACATTTAAGTTTTTTATGTTTCCATGTATGTCTTTAAAACAAAAAATTTTTGTTTCCTACATAAACTTAAATGTTCTCAAAACGACTAAAAAACCTGGCCAGTTTTTTGCAACTAAATATAATTAACGTGTTCAGTATTTCAGAGTGATCGCTCCCGCTTCCCGACCAAGCCTAATCACACCATACCAAGTTAATCAAGGTTAAAAATGGATCTCCATTTTTGATGTAACTTTTTTACTAAAGCTCATTGTATGAAAGATTAAGATCTAGTTTTTGTTTAGGGGGAAATTTAAAAGTAATTTTTGTTTAAAACTTTAAATGTTTTAAATTAAAAATTGATTAATTGATAATAAAAGTAATGATAAAAAAGATATATTATAAAATATGCTATTAGAGTTTTTTTGCTGTGTTTTAAAAAAACTATAAGTGCTTTAAATTAGTTTCTATATGTTTATTAAACCCCTTTTTATATGTTTTTTAAACCCCTTTTGAATTTAATGTAAATATCAGGCTTGGTCAGGAAGCGGGTGCGATCGCACTCGATAACTGACCACGGAAATAATATTTAGTTGCGAAAAACAGGGCAGATTTTTTAGTTGTTTTGAGAACATAAACATCAAGTTTATACATGTTTCCTTGTTTGTCCTCAAAATAATAATTAGGTTCATTATTTTATCGAAAACTTTAAAACATTTTGTTTTACGGACATACATGGAAACATTCATAAACTTGAATGTTCTTAAACATCTTTTTAAAACATTTTGTTTTACGGACATACATGGAAACATACATAAACTCGAACATTCTCAAACATCTTTGTGCGAAAAATAAAAAAAAGAATATTTGGGAACACAAAAATCCCGACAAATCTACAAACAACTAATTCTATTGGTTCAAAAAATACTAACCGAATGTTCTAAAGTATTTTGTTGAAACATTTTAAAAACTTGTATTATTTGGTTTTGTTATATTTTCTTTGAGATTTGTAGCATAAATTGTTTTATAAATATACTATTAAATGAACTATTATTTTAATACTATGGCTCATTTTCAGAACTACATCTACAAAGCTATAAATGTTTTAAACTAACATAATTTGTTTACAAAAATAAATGTTTTAGATTTATATTTTTTAACTTGTCACTGTTTTGTAAATATATTATAGATTTTATTAGTATATGCTTATTTTTTATATATAAGGGATGTATTTTTTATATATGTAATGTATTTTTATGTACGTAATGTCTTTTCATGTATGTAATGTATTTTTATGTATGTAATTTTATGTATGTGTATTTTATTCAAATGTAATCTTTTAAAGCAATTTGTGCAATTGATTTTGTAAACAAAAATACTTTCAATAATTGTGTTTTCAATGAAATTATTAATAATAATCAAAGTTAATACAAATAATTTTAACCACTAATCCATTTTCCTCAGTGTACCCGATAACTGATTCTTTCCCCCAAGAAAAAAAAGTTTTTTAAGTTCTTAGATTTTGGTTTACTAACTTCAATTATTTTTGCTTCAGCCGTTCTTATAAACTTGTTATACTTAAAGTTATTTTTTTCTGTTTTAAATACTAATTAAAATTATAAAGTCCACTTACTAAATATCATCAGCTGTATTGTGAAGCAGTTTCGCTTCCTCCTCACAAAGTAATTTAATCTTTTTAGTTAATTTCTATCTAGCTAATTGAATTTCTACAGTAACTCAATGATTTAATTATTTTATTTGTTCATTTTACTAAGAAGAATTGTTTCAAATGTGTTTTTCAAACTTTTCAAACTATGCGAAGCATAAAACAGTTATTGAAAAAACTTTTTTATTTATAAATAAATTATCTAGCGTTAGTTTTATTGGTTAAATCTTGTTGGACTTTTTAGGGCCGGGGACTGCATTATTTTGGTGGCCTTTTTTATGTGCCACAGCGTAAAAATGACTAAAAAAAATATTGAATAGTCCTCTTGACTATTTCGCGGCCCCTAACATTGTGAGTCCCGGGGCTATAGCCCCGGTAAAAAAAAAATATTGGAAAAAAAAATATTGCAACTAATACAATTTAATAAAAAATAAAAAGTATGTTAACTATATATTATCATAACATAATGTTAAATTCGACTAAAAAGCATTATATTTACATTGCATATATTGAAAAAACAAGTAAACAAAAATATTTTGAAAAATTACCGGAAATCTGGCAAACTTAGTTGCAATTTTTTCAATGCTTGATTTCTATTGATATAATTTGTAGCTGAACCACTTTCTCCCTAAAGTTTAAAAATTTCATTTAATAATTTGTAGCTGAAACACTTTCTCCTTCTGAAAAAAGTTTGAAAACTTTATTTTAAAAGCTTCAGTTTTTTATAAATCATATTTTACAACAATCATTTTTTTTAATTATTTTTAGAAGCATTTGTAATTAAATTTGAAAATAGAAAATAACAAAAAATTACAAAAAAAAGATAATAAAACAAATATTATAAACATGTTGCAATTTTTAAAGGGATCCCAAACTCCCAACACATGTTGTGTTCATATTGAGGATAATATTAAATAAAAAGGTTTGAACCAAGTTTTTTTGATTAAATAATAATGAATTTATAAATAATGAATGCATACCAAGAAAAGCTAATGTTATTGTTTTAGCTGAAGCTCACCTTCTCCATTTTTTACAATAACTTGGAGTCTTTAAATTATTTTAAGTCATAAAAGTTTTATTATTTGACATCACGGCAGACTTTTAAGAAATGAAACTCTGGAAATATTTTTATTCTAACTTTTTTTGATTATTTGTTGTTGTTTTTTTCTTTCTATTTTTAACATTTAAAAAGATATGCTGGTTTGTTGCTATAAATTGTTATTGCGCCATATATTTCATGTTTATAAATTATGAATATTTATTATCTCAAGACTCTGATAAAAAATTGTTTTACATTAATTACCCTTATAAAATTAGTAACAGCATTTTTATTTGGTTAGACAATATTTCATCTCAATTTGCTTTGCATGAAGTTCGGGAAGTCCAGCGAAAAAAATTAGTTTGAATAATCACTTTGAAATATATTTAACACAAATTATTTTAATGACGGGGGTTTGAAAGATTTTATAACAAATGTAGGTAAAAAATAAATAATTAAATAAAAAAGTTCAACATTAAAGATCATTTCTTTATTATATTGCAACTGTAAATAATGAAATATTAACTTGAACTAAATTTACTTATTATTTAGAATGACTAAGCAATAAAAATAAAAAGCCCCTAAAATTATCTGAAATTGTGTTGTTTATTTGATAATTGTTGTTGGTAATGTTGATTATGTTGATTATTTTCATAAATATTAAAATAGTCCCACATTAATCTGTTAGTTGCTTTGTTCATTATTGATTTATTTCTCATTTAATTTTATCTCTAAGTATAAATTTATGTTAAGAAAGAAAAAATTTTATTTCATCGCTCGCTCTTTTTATAAAAGAGTAGAGCAAAAGAAAAAAAGTTTCGCGTAATTAAACTTCGAATGAATAAGAGTTGTATAGAATTTTTTTTTTTTTTGCATCACTCGTTATTTTTTTAGATGAGAGAAATAAAAGTTTAATAGTAACTTTTCTTTGAATAATTGAAAATTGGAAGAGAAAATTGCTTGAAAATTTGTATTTGTTGTGTTTTAAAATTTTTTTAATTTTTCATGTTAAGAAACAAATGCCAAATACGACACAAATTAGGTAATACCAATTATAATATGTTTTTTAACGCGCGTTATGACATTTTGACCATTCAAATTACCATTTATCTTGAATTATTGCCATTAATTAATGTGTTAATTATTGTGTTATATAATAATAATTTGTCCATATTTTTGTTAAATATTAGTTGTAAAACAGGCGAAAATATACAAACTTCATGTTTTTTATTTGATGGTTATAAAATATTGAACAGTAAACTTATAATCAAAATTTATAATGCCGACTTGTGTTGCTATTAATTGTACTTTTAATGCAAAACCAGGATCTCACATATCCTTTCACAAATTTTTATATCTGATACTACTGTCAACTGTATTGTTTAGTGTATTCTTGTACATTTTTTTCATAACCTTAACAGGTTCTAATTGGTATGGAGTTGCCGACATTTTAAAAGTTTTATTATCAAAAATCAAATGTAAAATAAAATGATATTTCCTTTTTATCCGTATCCAATTTAGCAAATTTAGCAATTTAAAATAAATCAGCGTAATCAAAAAATTTTTATAATAAAAAAAGTTAACAATTCATCAAATATCTCTTATTAATACTGTAATTAATACTGAAATTAATTGTTATTATTTAATAATGTTATTAATTAATTAATACTGAAATTAATTGTTAATAAATACTTTTTTTTGACAGGAAAACAAAAAATATCATAGCGTAAAAATAACCAGAAGTTTGAAAAATGTTCCCATTGTTTAAATAAAAATAAGTAAGATTCAGAATATATAATACTGCGCTTGCACAAAAACGAGAGACCCTATACTTAACGTTCTATATAATCTAAAACACTTGGATGAAAATCATAAGACTCATAAGTAAAGCTTTAATATTTGTTTTAATTTAAAAACAAAAGAATTATAAGTAAGATATATAAATCTAAAAATTATTAAGACATTGGTAAAAAAAAAGTTCCTCCTATGAAATAAAAAGCTTTTATTATTTTTGATTTTTACAAAAATTTGTTGTAAAAGTTGTTTTGCTGTATGTTAAAAAATTATTGCATTGTACTTTTTGAATTAAAGTAGAAAAACGCAGCTTTGTTTAATTACACTTTTCTTTTGTTAAAAAAAACTACCATGGCGTCAAATGCAAAAACTTTTATGAATTAAATGCGCTTCAAAGGAATCGCCAAAGTCTGTAGATTGCGACGTATAATTTAAAGACTCTGAGTTATGAAGAAGGCGAGCTTCGGTTAAAACAACAACATTAGTTATTCTGGGTATGCATTCATTATTTATTTTTAATCAAAAAAACTTGGTTCAAACTTTTTTTTTTAACATTATCTTTAATATGAACACAACATGTGTTGGGAGTTTGGGATCCCTTTAAATAATTAATTTATTAGACAATGTTTTTAACTCACAAAATAAGTTAAAAAAGCAATGACTGCCATACAAAAAGATAAATTAAAAAAAAAAGATTTATTTTTAGTTTGAACTGAACAAACTTTTCACTACATTATTGTCAATTAAAAAAGTTTTATTAATTAACCATCTGATATAAATATAATATCAATTTAGTTCATCTATCTATTAACAAAATATTATCAACTATTAGTATATATAGTTAATTTATGAATCAACTAGCATGTTCACAATCAAAAAATATAAAGGAAAAAGCTCAACAACTTCTTGTGGAAATTGATTATTCTGTAAAACAAAAGGTTTTTTATGTCCCTATCAAATACCAGCCAAGTATTATTAATTTTATATTTTCTATCAATCAAACAAGGTATAAAACCAAATTTGTAGCCAAAGAGAACAAACTAAAAAAAAAATTTTGAACAGACCTGTATAAGTTTTTTTAAGATAAAATGATGTCAAAAAAAAATTGAATAGTTTAATAAGTAGATCTAAAGAGGCAATCTGGTTTTCTTGTTCTTTTTTTATTGTAAATTTTATTTTTATGTTGTTTGTTAAAATAATTAAAAACTTCTTGGACTTTATATTTAGAGTTAAAGATAATCCACATACCATTTATAAACTTTTTGGACTTCATATTTAGAATTAAAGATGGCAGTAATCCACACATATTTATAAAAACCACTTACCATTTATATAAATGCAATCCATGTACCATAAAAAATTGGTTTAAAAGTGGGACAGTTAATAACACATGTTTGTTCATGAAATGGGTGCTTTTTAATTTACTATTTTAATATTGAAAAAGAAAAAGAAAACTTTTTTCAATATTAAAGTAGTAAACTTTTTTATTTTTGTTAAACATTTTCGCTTCCAACAAGGCTGCAAGCAACCACTAATTAGTGTTGGAAGTTACTGAAAGAGAAAAGATGAAGATTGTAGAGCAAGATAACAATTGACAAACGACTTAAAAGATTGCAAATTATATGAATAAGGAAAGCAAGATGAAGGAGGCGAATTCCAAAAAACTGATGTTTGAAAAATAAACTAGAGGAATTAGAGTTTTTGGAGCACTTAGGAACAGTAACAGAAAAATGATGAGACTTAATTGAATGACAAGTAACACGAGAATGAATTTTTGTAGATGGCACAAGAGACGCTAACTCTTTAGAGCAGTGCCCGTTATAGTATTTGTAGAAAAGAGAAAGAGAAGCAACATTACAACAATGTGATAATGGTTAAAGGTTGGCTGCAAGAGCAGGTCCAACTGTGTTTACATTGCATTTTTGCACCTTGTCTAAAAGAGAAAGGGCGTCATTAGAAGATCCACCTCATATATGGCAACAGTATTCCATACTAGGCCGGATTTGAGATTTATGGAGATAGAGAATAGAATCAGGAGTAAGAAAGTGTCGAGCTTGATAAAGAGATGCAACTTTAGCAGATGCTAATTTTCCAATGGATTTGATATACGGTTTCCAAGAAAGATCATAAGTAAGAGTTAATCCTAGAAGATGAAGGGTAGATGACTCATCGAGTGCATTACTGTTCATAAATAAAGGAAGGTCTAAATTATTGCGATAACAATTGGCTGAAAAAAATTGAGTTTTATCTGAATTAAAGCCACTGTGAGCCCCATGCTGTAGCAGAAGTGAGATCCTTTTCAAGCTCAAATGCCCCTTCCAAGCAATTAGAGAGAGTTGGCTTCTTATCATGACAAGAAAAAATGCAGGCTTAGACAGGAATGGCATGCAATCACACTCTGTAACTGACCACGCTAATAACTTTTTTTCTTTACAACTTGACCACAGCTGCTTTGATGTTTAAACTATTTAAATGCAATAAAAAGTGTTATGTTATGAATATATTTTAATCATTGATCTTTCCTAAAATTTTTGTGTAAACTAATAAAAAATGTTTTTATTAATTTTTTGTGTAGGCATGATAAATTTAAACATTTGAAACTATAAGAATATAAAATAACTTTATTTACTTATATAAGCTTATATTTTGTTGATTAATGCAAAAGTTTTAAAGCATTTTATAATATTCATACAATTAATTTTTACTTTCAATTTTTTAAAATCTTTTAAACAAACATTTTATTTTTTGAAAAACAATTTTTTTCTAATTCCAATTACGATAGGAATGAATAAGTTGAAATCATTTATAATAATTTTTAAATTTGTTAATTGAAGAGATAAAATTACAATGCTCAAATTGAATATAAATTAAATTGCTTGTTGGTAGTTTATTTATTTTAAATCACAAGCGCATTTGATTTATTTATATTTTTCCTATTTTTACGAATAAAAGATAAAAAAAAACTTTTTTTTTAACTAGACATTAATTAGAGCATGAAATTATTAAAAACTACTATTTTAAAAAGACTACGTTATTTTTTTAAACAATTTTTTTAAAAACAACTTTTTTAAAAAAATAAATGTTTATACAATTTAAAAATATTTAATTACAACACTTTTTAATAAATTTGATAAAATTTATTAAAAAGTGTTGTAATTAACTTTATTAAACAATCGTTAGTAATTTAATTAATGTAATTTGTTAATTTAAAAGCTTTTTGCGTAACTTTAATAATGAGTTTTAAAAGATTTATTTCAAACATGATTAAAAATGTAAAAAAAAGTTTCGCTTCGAGTTCAAGTTATTTTATATTTTAGTGCTTATATAATTTCTCTTTTGTAAAGAATTATTTTTGTTTCTTTTTTCTTTAGGAATTTTTTTTTTATAATTTTTTTTTTCAACTTTTTTCCTAGTTTAAGTTTAGCTTAGCGTTTCTACATTCAGAGTATTTCTTAAATCATCAAACCATATATACAATCGTGGTCAAGTTGTCAAGAAATAAAATTATTTACGTGGTCAGTAACAGCGGTCGATCGCACGTCCTTCCTATCCAAGCCTATAAATGGTAGTATCATATATATGTATATATATATATATATATATATATATATATATATATATATATATATATATATATATATATATATATATATATATATATATATATATATATATATATATATATACAGGGCTTGTGATAAATCAAGCGCGATCGCGCTCCGCTCGTGAAATGCGCCCGTAAATGGTATTTTGAAACGTTCCAGGCGCGATAAACAACGCTCTTTCAGCTTATAACGAGCGTATAAAATAATGCTTGTCCAAGAGTTCGAGGCAAAACAAATAATAACTTTTTTTTTTATTTTCATAAAATATGAAAAAAAGATTTTTTAATAAAGATTTTATATTATCGAAGCACTGATATAATATAAAATAAAAAAAGCACTACGTCGTTCTTTTTTGCACTAGCCTAATGAATGAGCAGTTTGAAGTCGTTAATAGGCACTAATTTCATTGATGGAATGTGCATGTAGAAATTCAATGCAAATACAAAAATGCATAAATAAAATAATAAAAAATTAGAAAACCATTATAAAAAATTGAAACTGCAGAATATTTTTAATCTTGTGAAAACATCAAGTAAGATTTATTTGATTTATTGTTTGTAATATACATCGTTTGTAATATACATCGTTTAAAATAAAAATAAATAATAATGATTCAGTAATTTTTTAAATTAGTTTTTGTTTATAGTATAAGTTTTTTATTAACTATTATTTATTTTAACTGAAATTCAAAACGATTCTGTTGTTTAGAATGTCCGCAATCAATGACATTCCAAAAGGAAACAAAGTAATGTTGTCAACATTTATTAAATGGAAAGTTCAAGAGGTAATAGGCTTTAGAACTGAAGTTACCAGCGGAACTACATATGTTGTTGAAATTTACTGCATTTACTGTTTGTACAAGAAATAGAGAAGCGGTATTACAAGGTTGTAAAAGTTTGATACGACAATATGCTTTACGGTTTATTGATGGGACGAACTTTGTGTCGATCCACACAATTCAAAGACATTTGGAATCAGCTTCTCACCTTACTGCAATAAGGTGTGAAAGCGAGAAACCCTCAAATGAGCGATGTGTTACATCAACCGATGGAATACAAAATACAAAATCCTCAAAGGTAACTAATAAATTATTATCTTAACAATAAAGATTTTAAAGATAATAATATATAGAGATTACTTTCTTTACGGATCATTATCTTGTTAACTTTTTTTCACTGGTTAATTTTTTTTCACTTCTTACCTTTTCCTGAGGCGCCTCATATTTTGTTTTGATGATTTGGCTATTAAGCATTTACACATTTGCAAATGCTTGATGATGTTTATGTTAAATGTTGATATTTAATTATTTTAAAATGTGCTGAAAAAATTAAACTAAACTATAAGAAAAATAAAAAAAATAATAACCAAAAAAAAGTTTGTTAACAAAAGAAAAAAATTAAACCTAAAAAAACTTGATTAAACTAAGAACAAACTACTTTTTGAACAACAGCGTTCTTTTTTTTTTTCAAAGTTCTTTTTTTAATGACACAGATGAAACTAACATTTATAACTAACGTTGCATTAATTAAAGTTTGTTAACTCTTTTTTATTATTCATTCAACTGTAACATTAAAAAAAGTTAGAAAAAATTACACGTTTTTTTTAATAAGAAACTAGTACTAGGAGCCTTAAAATTTTAAGAAATTTTTAGAACTAAGTAACTTTTCAATAAGAAACTTATTTATAAGTTTGATGAATATTTGCTCATTTTTCACCTAAATATCTCATCGAAGTTAATATTATCTACGATGGAGAACAACAGTTACAATGAGAATTTAATTTCCACGCACAATCGAATTGAATTGAATTTGATTAGGAATAAAAACTTGAAATTAAAGAAACTTTTAAACTTTTACTAGTAGATTTAGAAAAAAGTATGCTCAAAATTAGAAACTTTTTAGTACTAACTGTTTGATTGGTTTCTTATAAAAAATAAAAATTATACTTCAATACTAAATCAACAAGAAGTTGCATTTTTGTATTTTTTTTTTTATAACAAATAATTAAAAAAAAATCACGATCTGACAATATACAAGAGTGTTATTTCATGAGTGTGATACTAATTAAAACATTTGTCGACGAAAGAAATTCTTCAGCAATTTTTCATGTTGCGCTCGTCGACGTTATCTCGAGCGCACATAATCACGCTTGATGAAAACATATTTTAATTTTACGAGCGCGATATAACACGCTTGACGATTTTATTCGTCACAATATATATATATATATATATATATATATATATATATATATATATATATATATATATATATATATATATATATATATATATATATATATATATATATATATATATATATATATAAATTTTAAAGCCACTGCTTTTTTCACATAATTATGCGAGGTAACTGTCCTTCAGTAACCAACTGAATGTTAGTTTAAAAAATAAATATCATTACTTTAAACTTAATTATAAAAACTTGTTATGAAATTTTATAACAAGGAAATAAATATAAAATTTTCATTTTTGAGAGATAAAACAATTTTATAATTTCCACTCAGAGTAAAATTATTTTTTGTTTGTTGGTAATGAAGAGAGAACTGCTTTTGATAATAAATGAACATTAATAAAAAATTTACAGCCTTGATAGCTATCAAATTTAATTTTAGAATGAATGAACTTTTTATCTTTAGGTTGCTATTTTAGTTTACATGAGGAAAACAAAAAAATGAAACGTAAACTTTATCATAAAATGTTTTGTTTCTTTTTCATATATTTTTTGACTTTAAAAATAATAAAGATAACGATTATAATAACTTAATAAAAGTTTTACTCTCCAGTTCCTAATAAACGTCTCCCTTCCCACCTATTTATTAATTTTTGGATGTTTTTCCCACCCACCCTAAGCTTGTTCACGAGGCAATTAGTGTAAATAATAGTTTAATGTTAATAATATAGTTGTATTATAAACGTCTCTAAGCATCATATATTGACATTAGAGATTTCCTTCGCTAATGAGGCAATTAGAGAATTTTTTATATAGATCATTATAAAGTTAGAAAATACCATAATATCTCTCTTGGAGAAATATTATATGGCATAAATAATTGTGTACAAACTTACAAGAGAGGCGTTTTTTTTTGTTAGTGACTAACGTTTAAACAAAAATATATAATGCTAAAATAAGTCATGTTTTATTATTGGGTTTAATACGTCCTACACACTTTCACACGAACAAAGCTTATTAAGACCCCCCCCCCCCTGTTTATTAATTTTTACTTGTTATCAACAAAAAAAATTGTATATATCTCAAAAGTGAAAAAAAAAAATTTGTGAAAATCGGTCTTAAAAATTTTAAAATAATTTTCAGTCACCGATAAAAACAAAAACTTTCAGTGTAAACAGGTTTTACAAATTGTCGACCTATTAAATCTCGATTTGCTAAAAATAAACTTTTAGTTTATTTCTCAACAAAGCTTTGGTTTTAATTATAGGATTTGATATGCTGAATATAATTTAAAAACTTTGGCATATAAAATTCGCCGAATGGTTACACACAAGCAGTGAACGCCTGAGGGAAGAAATGAAGTACATTAGAATAAAGGAGAATTATTTATTAGACAAAGCATATTTTGACAGTTGCCAAGACAAAAATAAAGATTAATAGAGGAATATTTAAAAATAAATAAGACAGGCTATACACCCACAACAATAATAACAGCAAAAATAAATGAATTGAAAAAAAAAAAATTGTTATATAAACACCAATATGAACGAAGATATACATCACCAGACAAAAACTTATAAAACAAAAAACCGATCACAAAATAAAAAATATACTAACAACAATGAAAGGCATTTAATAATGGAAAAAAACATTAATGCTAATGTGTAAACATAATTTGTGTAGTGATTAAGTAATAAGCAGCTCCTCAGAGTCATGTCTATTATTACTGGCGTTTCGATGAGGATCAGCATTTATAACTAGTTTATCCCGTCAGACAAACGCCATATAATGCCATTATAAGTTTTATACTTTGCAAAGTATAAAACTTATATCAGCATATTAAATCCTATTAAAATTATGATAAAACAGCCTAACCCTACCCTAACAGCTGTTAGAAAATGTGCTTTTGACCGCAAGTCAAATGCACATTTGACTTGAACATGCATAATTTGCATGCCAGATAAATGAAGGAGGAGGAGGGGGGGGGGGGGGGGGGAGGACATTGGAAATGCCCCCCCCCCCCCCTATTTATTAAAACCCCCCGTTTATTAGATTTAGACTAAAATTCCCACCCCCAGTTGTATTCGGCGCTCGAGAGTATTAAAATCTAGGTAACAAAAAATGCAATTTCATTTAAGAATTATTTGCAATTTACGGCATAGATTTTTTAGTTTGTTTAGTTTTAAACAATTTTGTTATTACATTAAAAACTATTCTTTACAGTAAATATTTTGAAAATGATTTCCACTGCATTGAATTATAACAATTTAAAAACACAAAAATTTCCTTTCTTTTTTGTCCCATTACTGCTACGATTTTTATAATTGCTTTAATAATAGGCTGAAGGCTCACTTTAAATCTGCAGTCTTAGGCCCACTTGGCCATTAATCCATGAATTCGTAGTGTAATAATTAATAAAAAATTAAAGTATTTATAAATGTTTATTTACTAATAATTAAAAAACATTAATAACTACTAAAATTAAATCTACTAATATATTGTTAATAATTGTTTAAAATACTCTAAACAATTTTCAATAATTATTTACTGATAGTGTAGTTACTGCAACAAAAGCATTTTATAAATTCTCAGGTAAATTAGTTTTTTTAACGTAACTCAAGTAATATGGTTACTCCCACCAGTAAATTCATGTATTTAAAGTAATGCTTATAAGTCAACTACTTAATTTTAAAAAACACATTAAATATACAACAAACATTATTCAAAACTATTCAAAAAAATTTAAGAAGAGAGATAGCTTTAAGAACAAAGAATGTAATAATGCTCTATTATATGCTATTATGGTCCATTACAACTTTAATCAAAATAAATACATAATAATAGGGATGCGAAGTCCCAAAAAGGACTCTGGATATGAAAGGCACAAAATGATAATTTCTTCCTAGTTTTTGATATTCAGGAGCTCTAAAAATATAAATAAGTTTATGGACAACTAATAGGAAAAAAATTAGGACTTTTAGGTAAGAGGAACAACCATTTTTTGAACTCAGAATCCTTAGGTATAATGGCGGCAAGGGCTCTGGAACTCCGGGCTTAAAAAAAATAAGTTTCAAATCATTAAATCTCATGAACTTTTTACTTAAAGCAGATCATAAGTCAACAAACATGCCTAGAGCTTCTGGTCACTACAGTCTTGAAAAGAGTAGAGGTCTTTTTGGCCAGATGTCTTTTTGGAACTCCGCATCCCTGCATAATAACCTGCTAGACTAAAGAATGAAACTTATAAAATTTAATAATTATGACAAATTTTTACCTTTTTTTTCATTTTCCCCATTTTGATTTATTTTTATTTATCGTCTAAATTATAAATACTTCGAATATAAATATATATATATATATATATATATATATATATATATATATATATACATATATATATATATATATATATATATATATATATATATATATATATATATATATATATATATATATATATATATATATATGTATATATATATATATATATATATATATATATATATATATATATATATATATATATATATATATATATATATAAAATTGTTAGAATCAACATCTTAAAAAGCAAAAAGGCTTTGTGTAAAATATTTGTTAAATTACTTATATTTTTTAAATCAAACACCTCCTTGATGCACATTTAGTTTAACAAACATTTCCACAGTGTGTCATTTTTAAATTCTAGGATCTTTTCCTAGATATTAGGGTCAAAAAATAACCTTTTTCATACATTAAAGTAAAATCAATAAAATTTTGCAAGCTTGTTTATGCTGTGATGTTTCCCGAATGTTGACTATTTTTATATTTTGAATTTGACTTATATCTGATGAATTTCTAGACCATGGTCTGATAGTAAATTTTTTTAATCAAGGCTATTATTAACTAGGCTATATGACATATATTCTGGATCACAAATATAGAAAACAATTCGAATTAGTAACTCGATGCAGGGCTCAAAATACAAATTTTTTGTTCTGGACAATTTGCCCGATAAATATTCAAGTTAGGCAGACATGTCCGATAAAACCTAAAAAAATGTGATTGAACGCCATTCCTGACAACATATAAAATATTTTGTTTTTACAACTTGACCACAGCAGATTGTTTTAACAACTTAAGGTGTTTCAAAATATGCGCTGGTGTTTCAAAATAAAAATAAAATTGAAAAGATAACTTATTTAAAAAAATAAAATCTTAAAGAAAAAAAAAAAATCCAAGCTTAAAAAAATTGAATTTAAAAAAGAAAATATACTAATACGTTATTTTTAAATTACTAGAATATGTGAAATGCTTTGTATAAAGAATATAATACTTAATTACATTTATATAAATATGTATTTTTTAATAAATCTTTTCAAACTTTTTCTATGATTACATTTATAAACACTTTTAATTGTGAAAAACTTTAGCAAATGTAATAAAATAATGTAAATACCGCACCATTCAAGAGTCAAATTAGAAGAAAATTTCTCTGCAAATAATTCTGCCTTGGGAGAGGTAATATGATCAGTCCTATGAATGAGATGAAATGTTAGATTTACCATTGTTAATGTTGCTGTTGAAGATTTTCCAAATGTTTCTAGAGCCAAAATTCTGAGATAAGATACAAGATTTAGTGAATTGAGACTACTGGACCTTAGCATCAGACAACATCTTTTTACATTCAAGTTATTTTTTTTTTTTGAATATAGGTTTCCAACACAATTTTATTAATTTTAAATTTGTTATACATTGTTCTTTAGACGATAAATATTTTTAAATTATTATTTAGCAGCGCACTGCCTGACAAAACGTTTAAAATTCTTTCAACTTCCTAAATACTTATTTATTATTTGATCGCACCTGATTGTTTTTTTTCCAACCTAGTTCTTGATGATCTTGTTTTAAAGTATAAATTTATCTTTTATGTATTTTCTTTGTTATTGTCTTCATCTTTAACTTAATACTACAGTCAATTTTTTTTTATTATTACATCAAATTTATTTGAAAGAAGTTCATAAGTTTTCATTTTTTTCATTGTTTCATTTGTTTAATTAAAATATAAATTTATAATGTTTTCGCATCATTAAAACATTAAAACAATGAAATAACGATTTCTTTTCGTTAAAACATATTTAATGTTTTAACGTTTTTTTCGTTGTTAATGCTAATAGAACTTTTATAATTTTTTTAGCAAACGTTTTCACAAACTTTAACTTTTCTTTTTTATCAAATAAAATTATAATTTTAATTAAGTTATAAATAATATAAGTTATAATTTTAATAACAAAACCTTTTTAAATTTAGTTAAATTTTGTCCGAAAACATTTCTAATGCTCTAATATACCGAATGACGTAGGTTAATATTTAGAAAACAAGTTTTTTTAATGTTTTACTTCGACTGCCAAAACGCAATTAAAAATAAGTGAATAGTAATTATTTTGTTTTTAACGATAAGCAAACTATTCCGTATAAAACACGTTTTTTAGAAAAATTTTTTTCGAAATTAAATAAAAAACTTTTACTATTATACATATGGTTTTTAGTAAATTCTTTTACAAAATTAAATTAACAATGTTTCTTATTATTAATTTGTATTTACTATACAATTTAATATTATTATTACACTTATATAAATAAATAAAATTTTATTTCATTTCATTAAATGTTTGCTGTAAACATTTTATATTAAGAAGTCTCATTCACAAATCACCAGGACCATCCCGAGGGGGCGTAAGGTGGTGTCTAGTCCACCCCAATCAATTTTATTAGTCGGCAAAATGAGATCTATAGTTGACAGTCAGCAAATGTTGAAAAGGACTTTCTTATTTTTTAGATAAGTTAGTGGGCAAAAAAAATTTTTTTAGCATTGGTCGGCAAAAAACAGGACGGCCCTGGAAATCACCATTAATTGTTTGTAGAAATTTGCACTCTAATTTCAACAGAATGACGTAAGTTAACATAAAAAAATGTGTTTTTTAATTGAAGTATAACTTTAACATTTTAACTTAATTGAAAAAACGCAATTATTAGAGATTATTTTGTTTTTTAACAATAAGAGAACTTTTTTGATTAATTAAACAAGAATCGTTAACAAAAACTTTTTATAAAAAAATTTAATATAAAATGAATTAAACCATTATTAGTTTTCTCCCTCCCAAATTTTTAAGATGAGCATGATTTTTTACTCTTGTAACTAAATTAGCTAGTGTTTTTTATCGCGCCCATAATTTGTAAATACTCCATTAACGAGTGCGTTTCACATGACAGGAGCGATTGCTCCTGCTTCATGCCAAGGTCTGAGTACCCATTAACACTGAGATCAGAAAAAGAAATAGCAGAATTCAAAGCAAAATTTAAATTTGCAAGAGATAAGATTCGACTGATGGAAAGTTGCTTTGCAGACCAAAAATTTTTGTAAAAAATAAATTAAAACAGTTAGGTAGTGGGTTGGTATCATAGGATGTTTTTTTTGTTGATTAGGTGGTGGGGTGGTATGGTATTATGGTTTTTTTTTGTTTGATATTTTAGGTTACTTTTTGCATGATTTACATTTTAAAAAAACTTGACTTATTAATAGAGACAGCCTCCTAAGCAATAGACTGTTCAGTGATTCTCCTCCTAAGCAATGAGATATTCAGGATTTGGTTTTCTTTTTTATGCCAAGATCATTTTTCTGCAAGATCATTTTTTTTGTCGTTAAACAGTTTTATGAATGTAATAAGGCATTATCCTGAATTTTGGTAAATAGACAATTTTCCACATTACAGATACTAATATCAAATTGAAAATTTTTTTAAACCACCTCAGGTACATGTTAATTAAATAATAAAATTTTTGGGGTATTTCAACGGTCAAAATAGAAATCTTAATTTATTTTTTTGAGGCATTATTACAACAACAATATAAGTATCAAACATCATTAATAATAAAAAATTTTGCTAAATCCGTATAAATTTTATTGCCAACTTATCTATGAAAAAATTATCTATATCTAAAAAGATATTTTTGAAGTTTTTTTGAGGTTAATAACAAGTTTAAACTTAATTTCTAATTTTATTTTTGTACCTGGGTTTAAGGAGAGGGAGGGGATGCAATGAGGCATTTTTTACCAAACCCACCCTTTTTTGTTGTTGTTATTAAATACATAAAGACAAGTGACCAAGAGTATTTTTGGTTTGGCTAAATTCACATAATCACATACAGTTATATCTTAACTATATTTAAAAAAAAAAAATACTAAAATAAACATAACAAACCATTAGAAATTTTTTCTATTAATTTTCATTATTTTGTTGGATAATTTTTTCCAACTCAATATCTGAAATTTTGTATTTATAACCATTTGTTTTAGATGGCAGATCAATTAAACATGATTTTATAAAAAAAAATTATATTTTCTTCTTAAAAAACCGTTTATTTGTCTGATTATTTATTCATTTATTTATTTATTTTCAAGTTGATTAAGGTGCCCCAAGAAGTCCTTATGGCCTTATCACAGAGCATCACAGAAGAGCATTTAGTAGGAAGTTCACGCCTCCTTCCCAACCGATGTTGCAAAACTTGCCCAGAGGTGGGGCACCACGGATCTTACATATCTGAGACAACCACGGATCTTACGTATCTGAGACAAGTGCGCTACCACTGCGCCACGGCTGCTCAGATTTAATTTATTTTATTATTCTAATCATAAAAATAACATACTAATCATAAAAATAACATATAAAAGTTGCCTTTCACTTTTTATTTCAATTTTCATGTTTTTAAAGAGACTACAGCATTTCTGAAATTTTCTTTCAATTGTAACTCCGTTGTATTTTTTTTGATAATAGCAAATTGTTGTAAACAATTTTCCCTAATCAAATAAACTAGCTCTCCATAATAACTCGTGTTTTCTATCACTTGAAAATGTAGATAGTTCAGAAAAAAATTATTTACAACATGAAATCTAAACAGAAGCAATAAAAAAATAATGAGAAAATAAAAAGCTTTATTTATAAAAAGGGTACTGCATTTGGATTACAGTCTAGTAAAATTGGGGGTGGGGGTTTGAAAAAAATGCCTAATTGCATTTCCAACACATATTCCCCTCCCCTCCTCTCCTATAAAATTGAGATATAGCTATATTTTTCATTATTAACTTAGCAATTAATTTTATGCCAACTCAGCATTTATATAAGCTTTACTTATAAGGCTGTATTAAGAAAAGTCATGTAACATATTTAAATAATGCAATTATATATTTTTCATTACTAGTGACATTTGATACTTATATTGTAAATTGTAATAATGCCTAAAAAAATTATCAAGGTTACATCACCATTTTGATTGTCAAAATACCCCTAAGTATGGTCAAAAAATTTGTAACTTAAGGTGGTCTAAAAATTTGTAAAATGATATTTGTATGTATTATGTAAAAGACTGTTTATATACCATATTTCAGAATAATAAAGTAATGTTATTTAACAACAAAAAATCAATTTTCTGAAAAAACTGCTGAGTCAGCATAAAAAAGAAATTTGAATTCTGAATATTTTAAAAATCATAAGGAGTTGAAAGCTTCAAATTTCAGTAGTCTTCCTAGTATTTGTAAATCCTATAACTTATAAAAAAAATTGGTAAAATCCAAAACACAACATTTTTGTTTTTTTCAACTAATTTGACATGTAATATATCATATGGTATCAACTACAATCTAAGCATTTCAGAGTCAATATCGGCTATATGAAGTGTTTTGGTTTTAGTAGAGCTTCGTTCATTAAAGAAGTGAAATTGGTTATAAAGTTTACAGAATATAAATCATATACTGCTTTTTATGCACATTCTTTCCCGTTAGAAATTTACTAGATATGATTAAATATGTTAAAATAAAAAACTTACTATCTGTAAGCCAAATCATAGTGTATATATTTTTTTAAAGTCTTGCAAGCTCGCTTTAAAATTAAAATTTTGATAATGAATTAGTTAAAATATTAAATCTGTTGCCAAATCATATTGTATTTTTAAAAAGTCTTGCAAACTTATATATATTTATATGTATATATATATATATATATATATATATATATATATATATATATATATATATATATATATATATATATATATATATATATATATATATATATATATATTTATGTGTATATATATATTTTTATATATATATATATATATATATATATATATATATATATATATATATATATATTTATATATATAATTATGTATATATTTATATGTTTCTATTATAATATTTACTATTAAATGTTGTTAACTTTTAAATATAACAAAAAAGAAATATAGATTTAATCTAAACAAACTTGACCTCGTGTTGAAAATTTAATTCGCAGTTTGAACCGGTGAAAACATTTGAGTAACCGGTTACTAATATATCTAGTATTTGACAAATGCGCCTCCGCACATTTTAAGTTTTAGAAAAAAGAGCAGCAAAAAAAATGTCGTAGTAGCATATAATAATTAAGTATTAAAAAAATGGTTTCGGATACAAATGACCTAATCCATGTTTTCGGATGCAATCAACCCCCCTTTTTTCCCAAGTTCTCTTTTTTTCATGCAAGTTCTCTTATAGAAATAAAGCAAGATTTTTGTATGCTATTTTAAACTTCCTTTTTTTCAAAAACGACACCCTCTCAAAATTTTCAGTTCAGGTCTATATGTATATCGTCAGATAGGGGAGTATGGCCAACAAGGGGTAATATTTCATTATGTCTATCAATTTGCTAAATTATGATTAGATGCAGTGTCCCACTCTCAGAGCCAGCGCTGGTTGGCGTCACGTGGGGGAGGGGGAAGTGCCATTACAATTTTTGCCAACTTAAAAAAAAATGTCCGAGAATTTTAAAATATGCGGTAAGACCAAAAATCTTGTTGGATTTTAATTCTTTAATAAAATCTGTAAGTTTATAACTCTTTTATTTATTATTTATTTATTATTTTATTTTATTACTATTGAAGAAAAAAAAAACAATCAAAATATGTCCAGATTACCCGTATCTGATCCTTATCATACCCATATCATATCCATATCATTTACTACCATATTTGGCTATATATATATATATATATATATATATATATATATATATATATATATATATATATATATATATATATATATATATATATATATATATATATATATATATATATATATATATATATATATATATATATATATATATATATATATAAGGCTATAGGGGGGATAGGGGGGTGTGGGTGGGTGTGACACGTTCCATCAATGATTTTCAGTCGGCAAATTTGACCCTTGGTTGGCAAATGTGACCCTTTTTGACTAGTTAGTCGGCAAATGTAGGTTAGTCGGTAAAGTCAGTCGGCAAATGTCGTTATGGCAGTCGGTAAATTTTAAAAAACGAGGACCATTTTTTTTTT
The DNA here is from genome assembly GCF_022113875.1 of Hydra vulgaris. Taxonomy (NCBI): domain Eukaryota; kingdom Metazoa; phylum Cnidaria; class Hydrozoa; order Anthoathecata; family Hydridae; genus Hydra; species Hydra vulgaris. Next base: position 1,702,580 of record NC_061165.1, on the reverse strand, counting down.
TTTTTTAGGCGGCAAAAGTTGTTATGGCACCCCCACCCCACCCCCCACGTGACCCCTACTTTAAATGTATATATATATATATATATATATATATATATATATATATATATATATATATATATATATATATATATATATATATATATATATATATATATATATATATATATATATATTATATATATATATATTTTTTACATTTTTTGCACGCTTGGTTTCAGCATCAATAACCCTGCTGGTACTTAAGTATTCATCTAATCTTTGACTTGGTGACTTGTTATTTGAACATAACTTTGCTCCTTAAATTGCATCTTCAAATACCTCATTTTGAGGTATTTGAAAATAAAAATAGTTTATTTTCTGGCAACTAAAATGAATTTCAATTCTCTTGTTCAACTACTGATTTATTATCTGTAATAAAAAAAAGTTTGTATCGCGCATGGAAACGGTAAAACAAAGGCATGTTTTTGATTATTTTAAGAGTTTCTCTATTTGCTAATGATAAAACTGTATAGTCAATTCTTGAAAAAACTTTTATTGATTTCATATATGGAAACTCCAATTCATAGCAAAGTTAGAATATGTTACGATTCTCTTTTCAACAACTCAATAAAAAATCTTAAAGTTGGGTGAAAACAAAACTGTGTTTGTATCTTGTATTTTAAAACACCAATAGGTTTTTTTAAATATTATTAACGCATTTTTATACGTTTAGGTTTAGTTTTTGCGCTTTAAAAAAATTCCTCAGTTTCGGTTTCTTATAATGGATGGTGTCATTCAAGTTTAACTTCTTTAGAAGTAGTTTTTTGCGACTTGTGTTAATTCTGTGTTACTTTAGTTAGAGTTATTGGTAGTTTTTAAAATTTTATAAAATTGGAGGCAAAAATTGCATAGTCATCTAGCCTCGGTCACGTGACAGATGACAAATTCATGATTTTTTTATTTTAATACTTATTTCAAATAAAGTTTGCAAAAGTAAAATTTCATGCAGGCAATGAATTATTTTAATAACATAAACATACTGAGAAAGTATTATTGCTTCACGACTGATAGTTTTGCAATAACTCAGGGCTTTCAAAATGTTCGCCATGTTGCCCCGTTTTCCCCTAGTTATAAGCTTGATTGCTTACTTTGAGACCCAGACAAAAACATAGTTTGAAAACAATTATAATTAATTAAAACTAGCGTTGCGGATCTTGATAAGTCTTTTCAACACCGAACATTTCTATACTTAATAACTTTAATGCTTTTTACAAAAGAGGACACAGAATCGGGTCACAAAACCCAGTTATGTCAAATATAGCCATGGCCTACTATAATTACACGGCCTGATTTGTTGCATTTTCCGTAAAAAATTAAGAGGCCAGTTTTTTTACGGCTTATTTTCTATTATAAGACAACTAACAATATTTAATAATTAAAATAATGTGATTATTACAATTATTATATCAAAGTTTGGTTTATATTTTCATATTCATGTAGTATATATTTCTGATTATATTCTGACTGATTGTCTGTTTCATTATAATCCATTAGAGAGTGGAATAATAAAATAGACTTACAGACAGTCTACTTGGTATATTGTATACAGTCGAACTGCTTTTTTTTATGCAATGTTATTCAAGTAGAGATAACTTCAATTATAAATGTAAGAAATCTCGATATTATTGTAGTTTTTGAAATTTTTTTTAGTTATAAAAATGGTTAACAAATGTGTTGTCACAAACTGTAAAACTGGTTACTCTACTGGTCCAAAAAAGTCTACATTTCATTTTCCTGAAGAAAGCAGTTTGCGAGAACGATGGATATATTTTGTCAATAGAAAAGATTGGCTTCCATCTAAATACTCTGCTATTTGTATTGATCATTTCGAAGATAAATTTATTAAATATGGGAAAAGATGCACCATGAAATGGGATCTCCAACCTGTTCCAACTATTCACACAGATAAAAAAAGTAGTTCATCAACTTTAAGGGTGCCAAAGTTGCCTAGAAAAGAACCAACTTTAAGATACTTGGGAAAAGATGAGTTCAGTGATTTTCAAAATATTGATAAAATAATTAGTCTTAATTCGTTAAAAGAACAGCATTGCCCACCAGGATTTACATTTAAGAAACTTCATGATAGTGTTGTTTTCTATAAACTCTGTTTTGATGAAATATCAGGTATACCAACTGTGTTTGAGTCAATAACAGTTAATAAAGATCTTAATGTTTCATTGTCGTATAAAGGATATCATATTTCTTTACCTGAATGGTTTCGCAGTGGTCATAATTGCAAATTAACAAACTGTAGTATGATAGAAAATTTTCCTGCCCATATTCGAAATAAAGCTAATGCTTTTAATTCAATTTTGACAGCTAAATGAAATAAGATACTATTCTCCACAAGGCAGACCTCCATATTCTGCTTCCGTTATACGATATGCATTAATTTTACGTCACACTTCAGCACAGTCATATAAGTTGTTGTTAGAACAATTACCCTTACCATCTTTTAGTTTATTAAGAAAAATTCAAAGTGGTGATATAAATGCATTTAAGGCTATAAAAGTTTTGTTACAAAAAAATTGTGTATCAAGTGACTGTGTGCTTCTTGTGGATGAAATGTATTTGCAAAAAGCAGCCCAATATCAAAGTGGGAAATATGTTGGTGAAGATTCAGAAAGTAATCTTTATAAAGGTATTGTTGTTTTTATGATTGTTGGGCTTCAAAAATCTATTCCTTATGTTGTGAGGTCATCACCTGAAGTGTATATAACAGGTTCATGGTTAAAAAAAGAAATTGATGAATGCATTATCTCATTGCACCAATCTGGATTTAAAGTAAGAGCTGTTGTTGCAGATAATCATTCTACCAATGTTAGTGCATTTTCAGAGTTTCATAAAGCATACAATGGAGATGGAAAGTTATTTATATGTCATCCAGTTTACAATGGAGTATTAAAAACATACTTGTTGTTCGATATAATCCATTTAATAAAAAATGTTAGAAATAACTTGTTAAATGCAAAAAAATATGTTTTTCCTTCTTTTTCATTTGATTTGTTTAAAGACAAAGTTGAAGTTCCTGCTGGTTACATAGCATGGAGTTTATTTCATAATATCTATGAAAAAGATCAGTTATTAAACGGCAACTTAAAAAAAGCGAGAAAAATCAATTATCAGGTCACTCATCCTGGAAATAACAAACAAGATGTCAACCTTGCATTGGCAATATTTGATGAAACAACTACAGCTGCAATACTAAGTTATTTTCCTGAAAGAAATGATGCAGCACAATTTTTATCATTGTTTCATAAGTTGTTCATCACACTTAATTCAAAGCAGAAATTTAATACATCCAATCAACTTGGCAATGCTGCCGTGAAGGGTGATAACAAGCCCACATTTTATAGAGAAATTGCAAATTGGATTGATATTTGGTCAAAATGTGATTATTTCACTTTTTCCAAACAAACTTCTCTTGCTCTTATTACAACATTACGGGCAACTGCATCTCTTATCGATGATTTGCTTGAAGAAGACTATACATATGTTCTTACTTCCAGGTTACAAAGTGATCCTTTGGAGCTACGTTTTAGTAAGTATAGACAAATGAGTGGTGGCAGATTTCTAGTGAGTCTTTTAGAAGTATGCAATAGTGAAAAAATTTTGGCAGTAAGAAGTCTTCTAAAGGAAGATATTAATTTCTGGGAAGAAAATATTTATCAGACATTTGATAATTCTAGTTTAGAAAATATTATGCAAGAAATTGATTTGTTGTCTACAGAGATTTTAGAGTGTCAGCTTTCTGAAGATAGCATGGAAGTCGCTGTTACAATAGCAGGGTATGTCGCAAAAAAGTTGAAAAAAAAATTTGGATGTCATACTTGTAATCAAAAAATGGTATCTACAGACCAAGATATTCTTAATAATGAATACTTGAAAATATTATCCAGAGGTGGACTTATATGTCCAAGTCAACCTCTGTCTGATTATATTTGTCATCTTTTTAGTATTTTAGATGTCATATCTCCTATTTTAATCAAACATTGCAGTTATTCTTTTTCAATTAAAAGTTTTGCAGAACAAATTTTTAAAAATTATTACAGCAGTGTTGGTTTTACTTGTGACAATCACCAAGAGTTGGGTATAAAATATGGATCTCGTATCGTTATAAATATCTTTTATAACAATTTCCAAAAAGAAACAACTGATTCAGTAAGAAAAGATCAGGTGAAACAATTTAAAAAAAGACAGAGAACCAATAATAATTCCTAATAAAAGCTATTTCTTTTATACTGTTTGATTCAATTATAATAAAAACAATATAACAAACCTTTGATTTTATTTCCACTAAAGATTTGTAGATGGTCTTTGCAACATGTAATGTTATTTTAAGTACCATGTTTATATATAGCTATCTGAAAGCCTATTTCAGTATTCTGTTTTACTGGAATAAACTGAAGCAGGCAATCAGTTAGCGAAAAATCCAGTATAACATAATGTAACTACACCAAGAAAATCCGAGTCATTTTTTCCAATTTTAATAAAATATCTATAAAACTTTCACAATACTAACAGAAGAATTCAAGCTTTCAAACGTTAGCCGTAAAAAAACTGGCCTCTTAATTTTTTACGGAAAATGCAACAAATCAGGCCGTGTAATTATAGTAGGCCATGATATAGCTTAAGCTTATATTCCTATAAGTAATATCTGGTTGATATTTCTTATAGTAACTTTTCTGTGAGAAACTCTTTCAGTTAAACTCTTTCAGCTTTTTTTAATAATTTTTTTTCTAATACGATATTATCAACATATAAAAAAAGTCGATATGCTATATATTTTTTTAAAATGTTAACATATACATATATATACAACCCTCGGAATTAGAAAAAACTAGGTCGGCAATAATTTACCCACCTCAATCAAAAAGGTTGGCATCAGGTCCAGAAAAAAGATTTGTTGTGGTTAGAGCGCCTAGCTTTATAAGCAGGAGATCCATGTTCAAAACGAGCTCTGGACATAATTTTGCGTCACGGTAAGTAAGAAGGCGTGAACTTCCTGGTTAAATGCACTTCCGCGGTGCTCTGTGGTAAGACCGTTAGGTCTTCTTGGTGCACCTAAAAATAATAACAAAAAAAGATTTTACCATAGAACATAGAAACGAGGTCGGCAATTTTTTGCCGACCTTAAATACTTTTAAGTCGGCTGTTAGGTCGGCATTACCAAATGCCGACCCTAATTCCGAGGGTTATACATTTTAGGGTTATTGCAAGCACGATGACTGATAACCATGTGACAACATTTATCTTATTATTACAGTGGGTGGCCATTGAAATAGGGCCATCACGTTTTTTTTTGTTTTTTTTTTAATTTTATTTAGGTACCCCAAAAAATCCTTACGATTTTCTTATCACAGAGAATTATCACACAGTTATCACAGAGCACCGCGGAAGAGCATTTAATTTGAAGTTCACGCCTCCTTTCTAAACGATGTCGCAAAACTTTCCCAGAGGTGGGGTTTGAACCACGGATCTTTTGTTTCTGAGGCAAGTGCGCTACCACAGCGCCACGGCTGCTCTGTTTTTTGTTATATTGTCAGCATTAATTCACCTTTCAAACGTAAAGTTCACAATTTTTCATAATTATTTACGACATTATTACAAATTATTGTGTAGGTAACACTATTTTGTTGCTAGCAACACTGTATTTTGCATGTTTTGACAAGTAAAACCGTGAAACTGTGTTCAGTTACCATTTGTAGAGTGCCGAAGCTTGTTGCGTGTGTGTTAAGAATCTTTCTTCAAACGTTACTTTTAACCAACTATTTTTCAAAATTTTAAATTTTTTAAGTGTTTTATTAAGTGAAAGACTTCTTTGAAAATAGTTTTTCTAAAAATATACATTATTTAAACTTTTTTTAATTTTCTTTTACATATTTTTGTAGTGTCTTTTAGATTTTTTAAAGTTTCTGACAATGGGTAAAAAAAAAGATGTGAATGTTTGTAAAAAAAGTGAAATAATGTCACTTTTAAGGAACGCCAACTATTCTCAACAAGAAACTTTAAGAAGAATTGGCGTTTCTAGGCAGACCATGCAAAGAATAGCATCAAAAATAAAAATTGGCGAAAACCGTATATCCACACTCCGTAAAAACTGTAAAGGAAAACGCCTTACAACGCCAAGGTCTGAGAGAATTATCAGGAATATTTGCTTGGAGAATAGAAAGAAACCCAGAATAATAATTACAGCATTGATTAAAGATCCTGGAATTAATATTAGTAATCGCACAGTCAGGAGACGCTTAGACGAGTTAGGCTTCAAGTGTTACCGTCCTGCGAAAAAACCGAAATTAACGCCTGCCATTAAGGATAAAAAACTGAAATGGGCTATAAAACACCGCAATATGACAACAGATGATTGGAGAAAGGTATTTATTTCTTAAACATGTCATGCTCTGCTTTATTTCTCAATTTTCTTTAGATTAATGAAAGACTAACATTTTTTGAAACATTTGTTTTGAGGTGTGCTTTTCTGATGAATCCACGTTTCAGATCTTGGACGACAAAGTCCCATTTGTGCGACGAAGGGCGGGTGAAAAATTTAATCCAGACTGCATTATCGAGACAGTAAAACATCCATTGTCAATTATGGTATGGTCCGTTATATGTGGTAAGGGTACGGGAAAGCTTTACATAGTCCAAGGGACAAAGAGGCAGGGCCAATACAAAGAAGTTTTGGAGCAAAAGCTCATTCCTTAAGTCTCGGAATGGTTTGCAGATGGCGAATTTATATTTATGCAAGATTCTGCCACATACCATACGGCAAAATCCATTAAAAAGTTTCTCGGAGAGAAAAAAAATTCCACTGCTGGATTGGCCAGGAAATTCCCCGGATCTTAATCCTATAGAAAACTTGTGGGAGCTATTAAAACGGGAGGTTTCTTCAAAACAACTGGTGACAAATAAAACCCAGCTCATTGAAAAACTAAATGAAGGTTGGCATTGAAACTCTCACATAAAAGAATTGGCACAGAAATGCATTGACAGCATGCCAAGAAAAATTCATTTGTTTTTATATTTATATTTGATAATAAACAACTATTGTTTAAATTTGTTAAATATTTTTTACCGTAAACCTTTATTTTTTTTTACATTATGGATAAATTTCACAAAAATGTGTAGAAAACTCAATGGTCCTATTTCAATGGCCACCCACTGTATATATATATATATATATATATATATATATATATATATATATATATATATATATATATATATATATATATATATATATATATATATATATATATATATATATATATATATATATATATATATATATATATATATATATATATATATATATATATATATATATATATATATATATATATATATATATATATATATATATATATATATATATATATATATATATATATATATATATATATATATATATGTATATATATATATATATATATATATATATATATATATATATATATATATATATATATATATATATATATATATATATATATATATATATATGTTTATAAGCATTTAATATGGAATAATTTACCTTTTTATTTTCAATCCCTCAACTCTTTTTCACAATTTAAAACCCGTCTTTTTGACTTTTTGATAGAAAAATACTCTAAAATCTTAGGCTTATAATAGATTATTATTACTTATGTTATTAGAATGATTATCATATGTGATGTTAATATTACTTACATTTTATTTTCATTTTTATTACCGTCATTATTACTTATTAAAATTGTTTAATATATAAATGTGATATTTGTTAATATTATTATTATTATTGTTATTATTGCTATTGCTATTATTACTATTATTGTTGTTGTTGTTATTATTATTACTAATATAATCATTATTATTGTCATTATTATATTTAATAGTATTATTGATATTATTATAATCGTCTTCATTTAATTTACATTATTATTATTATATGATTGCTATTATTATTTAATTGGTGCTTACCTTAGATTAGTACTTGTACTATTAGTAAACAACCATGAAATGTAAACTTTTATTTCAGAATATATATATTATTGTTATTATTGTTATTGTTAATTTCATCTGTTGATTGTCAATCAATTTTTTTTTTTTTTTTTATCAATCAATTATATATTCTGAAAAAAGATCTAACTTCCACGGTCGTTACAAATAGTTATAAAAACTAATATAAAGTAAAAACCTCTTTGATGACATAAAACATATTATAGACACATAGTTATGGTTATAATAAAAATAGCAATAAATTAACAAAACAACAATAATAAAAGTAATTAATTGTATAATAATAAGAATAACAATAATAATAGTACCAGTAAGTATAATTAACACCCCATAATAATGAATAAAATAAAAATATGATAATAAAAAATACAATACATATATAACGGAGTTGTTAAATAAATATTTAATAGAAGGCTGTTCATTAAATACGTCAAAAAAAATTATAAAAACCAGTAACTAAAAGAATTAAATCAATGCAATCTTCCATACAACAATCAATTATATATACATAGTCAGGGCCGGTGCACCCTATAGGCGAACTAGGCAATCACCTAGCGCGCCAAAGTTTAGGGGCGCCTAAAAATTGATAAGTTTTTTTATATGCTAACAAAAAACAACGCTTTTGCTCATTGAGCAATATGTACGTACATTTTACCGAACGCAATCTAAATCATAACAAATATGGCGGCGTCTTTACAATCAAAGTGATTTTCATAACAACTTTCAATAGTTAGTCGACTATATTCTTTATATAATTTATACTGACAATATATATATATATATATATATATATATATACATATAGATGAATAGTGACATTCTATATACTATTATACATTTATATTAAGTTTTAGACACTTATTAAGAAAAGTAAAATATTTTTTATATGAATATATAATAACTAGCTTAAATCTAGGGCTATTATATATTACGTATTATATTATTATTATACTTCACCATACGTATAACTTTGCTATACAAAATAAAATTTGAATTATTTAAACACAATGCATCTAGCAGGTTAAATTTTTTGTTGAGTCGCTTCTACAATATGTCTTGATCTGCACCAGCTAATTACACATTGAAATCTCATTCATATAGCTAACTTCCATTTCCGTTTAAAAAACACAAAAAATACTAGCAGGACGTATAACTTTGCCAAGTTGTTTTTTGTATAATACAGTTAAATGATAACCTGTTAAAACCTTACAGAGCTGTTCAGACCTGTTGGAAACTATAGCTAGCTATATATAATTTATTCTTGAAGCCAATCACAGAAGACCTATTAACGTATTAGTTAAACATCGCAACATTCATTTATTTTATTATTTTCTTGTTACATTTCAGATATGGCTGAGAGAAAGAAGCCTTCAGGAGCTCAATATCGTAAACGAAAAGTTGAACAGCAGAGGGAACAAGAAAAACAGAAGGGTTCATTGCTAAAGTTTATATGCCGACAAGACTCTACTAAAGAGGATAGTAATGGTGGACAGATTCCCACTGATATGGAAGCTGAAGAAATATCTAATGTTGTTGATAATGATAATGTGATGATGAGTGAAACACTTTCTTACTCAACAGTTCCCGCTTCCCATGCAGATAATGGCCAATTGAATAATTCTCTCGAGGAACATGTACAGCAAGCAAGTGAAGAAAAAACGGATAATGTTATTCCACAGGATCCAGCACTTTGGCCTCTACTAATTAATCATAATACACGTGTAATCATTGTAGAACGTGGACCTCAGCAAATAAAAGATATCAGTTTCCCAAATGATAAGAACAATCGAAAGTTTTCAGTATTTCACTACTTAAGAAAACTTCCTAATGGAGAAGAATTATGTCGCAGCTGGCTCTTGTATTCAGTATTAAAAGACTCAGTGTTTTGTTTCTGTTGCAAACTGTTCAGTATGAAAGCAATTGGCATATCATCACTAACTCATACAGGTTCAAGTGACTGGAAAAACATGGCGGCAATTTATTCTTCCCACAAGAAAAGTCCTGAACATTTGCAGAACTATCAAAAGTGGAAAGAACTACATCAGCGATTACGGAGGGATAGTACAATAGATGCAGAAATTTTGCGCAAGATGAAGAATGAAGAAAGTATTGGGAGCAAATACTAAAGCGTTTAATAGCATTAGTGAGAGTTTTGGGTGAACAGAATCTAGCTTTTCGCGGTATAATTATTCGTTTTGTTAAAGTTGATTCATTGAAAAAGGAGTTTAGTATCAAAGAACATTTTTTAGGCTTTGTACCTTTAAAGAAAACAACTGGAGCCTATATGGCAGAAACGATAATACAACAACTAGAAGAAATGGAGTTACCTATTGATAATTTACGTGGCCAAGGCTACGATAATGGCGCAAATATGATAGGCAAAAATAATGGTGTTCAAAAGAAAATATTAAACATTAATCCTCGAGCATTGTTTGTTCCTTGCAGCGCGCATACTCTTAATTTGGTTGTCAATGATGCTGTAAATTGTTGTCTAATAGCTACAAGTTTTTTTGATATTGTCCAACGTGTGTATGTATATTTTTCGTCTTCAACACATCGGTGGGTAGTTTTCACTAGTCATCAACCTACGTTAACTGTTAAACCTCTAAGTGAAACAAGATGGGAAAGCAGAGTAGATGCTATAAAGCCTTTGCGATATGAACTTGGTAAAATATATGATGCACTGCTAGAAATAGCTGATGATACTTCTCTAACTGGATCCTCAGGAAGCACTGCACGCAGTGATGCTAAAGCACTTGCGAATAGTGTTGCAAAGTTTAAGTTCGTGGTTTCAATTGTTGTATGGTACAACATACTTTTTGAAATCAATATAACAAGTAAGCAGCTCCAAGCTAAAGATTTGGATATTCATGCTGCTGTACAACAGTTACAACACACTGTAGGAGTGACATAGGTTTTGCAAGAATGCTAGTGGATGCTGCTGAAATTGCTAAGGATTTGGAGATACCACCAACCTTTGAGGCAGAACCACGATTACGGCGGAGAAAAAAGCAATTTGCATATGAAGCTGAAGATGAGCCTGTGCAAGATCCAAAACAAAATTTCAAAGTGAATTTTTTCTTTGCTATACTTGACACAGCAATAAGGTCGGTTGAAGAAAGGTTTGAACAAATGAGAACAATTGAATCTGTATTTGGTTTTTTATATCATATTCATGGTCTACAGAGTAAAACTTCACAAGAAATATTGGAATGTTGCATGAAACTAGAATCTGCTTTACAACATGGTGATAACAGAGATTTAGTTGCATCAGATTTGTGTGGCGAACTACAGTCTATTGCACGACGACTTTCTGAAGAAACAAAGTCTCCTCAAGATGTTTTTCGATTTATTCTTTGCCAAAACTTGGAAGACAGTCTACCCAACCTTTGTATTGCTCTTCGTATTTTGCTGACATTACCTGTTTCTGTCGCTAGTGGAGAGCGTAGTTTTTCCAAACTAAAATTGATAAAGACATACATTCGATCATCCATGTGCCAAGACAGATTGGTTGGGTTGGCAACTCTTTCCATTGAGCACGAACTTGCAGACAAGCTGGACCTGAAGATCCTTGTGATCGATTTTGCCCAGAAAAAGGCACGCAAAGTACAGTTTTGATATTTTTAAATAAATAAATACTTACCTGGTGTTTTCACTTTATTTTGCATTTTATTTTGATTTTTTTACGTAAAAGGGGTGCGACCTTTGAAGTTTTGCCTAGGGTGTCATAACCCCTTTGCACCGGCCCTGTACATAGTTACAGTTACAAACAGTAATAAACTGACAAAACGTAACTAATAACGATGACATAAAAACGATTATCGATAAAAGAATACAAAGACTCGATAAATATAATAATTTTAGTTTTTATAATATAATAACAAAAATATATTGTAAGTATAATAAACAAATAAAGAAAATAAAAACAAAAAAACACTTATTATACATAAAACTAAGGTTAATAAAAGTAAAAAATGCATTAAATGCATACACAAAAATACATGACATATAAATATGACAATAAAATACACATCAATATAAACAATGTGTTCAATAAACAAAATTTAAAAGTTTTTTCTTGTTCTTTTCTTTTTATGATATTATTGTTTCTGGTAGACTAACATAATTTCGTACTTTTATTTTTTTTTACTTTACGTTTTCGAACTATTTTTTCTTTAACCGAATCTTTTTTTTCTATTTGGTACGTTATTTTGACTTGCTTTTTATCTTTATTTGTTTATATCTTTTGATCTTTTTTTTATTCGATATTTTTTAAAATGTTTTTTTAATTTTTTTTTCTCCATTTTATTTCTTTCCTTTTTTACCGTTAAATAAAAACATCCTCCATTTGCGATGTCATTGCAAAGAGATTCATGTAAAAATCTAAGTAACTGTAGTTGCTTCAAAATTTTATATACTGCTCCAAACAAAAGCAAATAGAAAATTAAAGAAGCACTCTATATTAAATGGGAAAACCCATCTTTAAATAAACAAACTGTTCATTATAATATAAATTTGTCAATCTAGTTTTTTTTTGTTTGTTTATTTTGTTTTTGTTTTTTTTTTAATGCTATTACGGTATAATAATTTGTATTATAATTTTTATTGGTTTATAACAATTCTATTTGTCTGTTAATATTTTTCTGTAATGTCTTCAAATTTTGAATTTATATTTATATCCAGAGTTTTAGATTGTAATTTTATCTTTTGAAAATGTAGTATGTTAACTATGAAACATGTCAAGATTAAAAAATATCGTGTTTTTCTTTAAAATATGTTCACATTTATTGCTATTACGTTGCTCAAGAAATATATTTTACGATCTAGCAAAATCTTCACAAGGAATTTTAGCCGTACATATTTTACGAAAGCTAGAAAAGCTTTATGTTAAAAGTGACAAAGCTTGTTTGGATATAAACTTTCTTAAAAACTGCAAACTATTTAAAGTGTATCCAAAGTATTTAGGTTTTAATCTAATACAAACCAGTCGGATATAATTTCGATAAAAAAAGCGATAACTCAAAAGTGCATTACATAAACGAATCAACGAACAAAAATCTCTGTTGAACAAATTAAATGGTTTAAAATCTCAAGTAAGAAACAATTACACAACTATTCAGTAATTAATAATAACATAAAGAAAAAAAAACTCTTTGTTATTAAAACTCACAAGAAGAAATTATGCTCCCTCACAAAAATTACTAGCCTTCCTTCTAAACACCAACATGTTGTTCATAATATGTCATCATACACTTTACTTTAAAAAATAAGCATATGTAAGCATATTCCTGAGCCTCGATAAACCATTTAAAAAATTCAAATTTTATTTATTTTATTATTTCATTGGTAACATTTGTATATAGTATTTATTTTTTATTTTTTATTATACTGCACTAAAGTCGACTTTTTATTTTTCTTATAACCATTAACCTTTAGTAACGCACGCATTTTTAGAAAGTATTGAAATAAGCATATTTTATTATAAATATGCTTAAGTTTAAGCATATTTTTGAGACTCTTTTAACTTTTTGCTTAAGCATACCCGAGCCTGTTTCAGAAACTTCATATGCTTATAAAAAAAAATATGTATATATATATATACTTATACATATATATATATATATATATATATATATATATATATATATATATATATATATATATATATATATATATATATATATATATGTTATGCAAAAAAAAAATTTTATGTGAAAAAGTATAATTTTTAATCAATTAAGGTATTGTTGCTATTAGTTACCACTGCTAATGTCCTTTAAAACAGGAAGTGTTAGTTAAAAGTATCATGTTTTTGTTTATGCAAATGAGTTTCATACGACAATAAATTTTTATCACTTTTAAGTTCTAGAAAAAAAAAAAGTTAGAAAAACGGTTCCGTTATTTTATTATTTATACGATGGCAACCTGGTTGTCAAATCTGTCAGTTGAATGGCCGGTTCTGCAACTTGATATATGACCATTTATGCGATTTCTCAAATTGTTTGTTTTTCCAATGTATGTTGCTTGGCTATTACATGATAAACATTTTAAATAATATATTAGCAAGAATACCTTAATTGATTAAAAATTATACTTTTTCACATAAAATTTTTTTTTTTTGCATAACAGCACTTAAACTAGCACTACTGATGAAACATTAAAAGGCCTCTAGTGTTAAATATATTTTGTTGTATTTTGTTAAATATCTTTTTAGAAATATAAAAAACTTTTTCTGAAGTTGTTATTTTGCTTGACATACACTTTTCATTGTATATATATATATATATATATATATATATATATATATATATATATATATATATATATATATATATATATATATATATATATATATATATATATATATATATATATATATATATATATATATATATATATATATATATATATATATATATATATATATATATATATATATATATATATATATATGACCTTGTTATTTTTTAAAAGTTTCTATTAACTTTTTTTTCAGGCCATCAGTAGCTTATTCCATAGATCATCAAGGTTATTTTATAAAAATCCAGAATATTGTTTGGGTAAAATATCCGGTATATATTTTCCCTTACTTTCCTCTTAACTTTGCTTTTAGCTTAGTTGTTTCAAATTTTTTTAATTTTAGTATGAGTTATGAGTGAAAAAACTTAAAAAGCAAATATATTACAAAAATGTATTCCTAAACTTGTTTATGTAAGGAAAACTTTTTGGCTACACGAAAAAATTTAAAATCTGGAAAAAGATTCCTGTTATAAGGCTTTTCTTTCTTGCCTTTGAATTTTCTATTTACTTTTAAAGAAAAGTAAAGTTGCTATGGAAAATCTTTTTTCTATAAAAAGAAAGCTATCTCTCTAATATCTTTTATCTCTTTAATGCGCACAAATTGCTTCACTTTGTATTCGAGAAAATTGGAAAAAATTAAAAAAAAAAAAAATTAAGTGTGAAAACGAAAAGGTTTAGACCCACGCGAATTACTTCAATCACTTTGGCATGCTAAAATATTATCTTTCAACACTATTTAATAAATTAATGGCTTATAAAACTTTATAAAACGGCATATAAATGTTTTATAAAAAATTCATATAAATCAAAATTAAGCAAATATCGCCCATTTTCAAGTAAAAGTAAATGTGTAACATTTAGGGTTGCTGGATGTCCGGCTTTTACGAAGGAAAACAAAGTAAAAAATATTTTTTACAGGTTTGGCGCTGTATTCTCCTCCGTAAAAGCCGGCCGACAGGTAACCCTAGTAACATTTGATATAATTTTTATTAATTTACACAATTTGAAGTTTACGTCAGATATTTGCATAGACTTTAGTTCACACATATAAAATACGAATGATGGATTGCGGTTTCAAAAAAATGCCCAATAGTTTTGTAAAATTAAAGATATTTTCATTTATACATTTAGTAACAAATTAAAAAAACATGACAATTTTTTATAGTTTTCAAATGTCCATATTCAACAAACACGTCATCTGATTAATTTTAAAATAGTAATCGAATTAAAAAAGGAAAAAAATACACCACATGTATTAACTGCAAATCGATTTATTTATACATAATAAGAAAAATATATATATAAAGTATGTATTTTAAATAATTGGGAACAAAAATTGCAAACCAAATAGTTTACCTACTAAAGATGTTATAAATAATGAAGAGTATGTCAGTAGTGACGTAATCTCAGAAAAGTTTAACAATTTTTTTGTTAACATACCCTAACCTGGCTACAAAAGTTAATTGTCCAAACAACTCATTTGAGACATACTTAACTAATAACAACAACGAATTAGCATTTAACAAACTAAAAATTGAAGAACTTGAAGTTACGATAAAATCTCTTAAAATAAATAAATCTCCTGGTATAGATGATATTTGTCGCAATATTGTTATCGATGTCTTTTTGGAGATACGCAAACCGATCTTCGAAATATTTAAATCATCAATTAAAACAGGTATTGTACCAGATAAATTGAAAACACCTTAAATTATACCAATTTTTAAAACAGGCGAAACATCTTTATTAAATAATTACAGACCGATCTCTATACTGCCTACTTTCTCTAAAATACTTGAAAGAATAGTTTACAATAGATTATACGAATATCTCCTTCAAAATAACCTCTTAAACAAAAAATAATTTGGGTTTCAAACAAAACACTCAACCGAACATGCTATTTTAGATCTTGTAAATAGCATGAGTAATTCTTTCGATAAAAAGCAATTGTATTAGGGACTTTTATAGATTTATCCAAAGCGTTCGACTCACAATCACAATACCTTACTTAAAAAAATGGAAAGATATGGTGTTAAAAATATATCCCTTGACTGGTTCGAAAGTTACCTGTGTAGCAGAAAACATTCTGGATCCCCTTTTATTTCTAATATATATCAACGATCTTCCAAAAGCCCTAAAAAAAACTTGATGTCATAATGTTCGCTGATGATACAAATTTATTTTACTCATCGCCGTCTATAAGCGTCATCGCCTCTACGAATCTATGAACACTGACCTCGAAAACCTCAACATCTGGTTTAAAGTAAATAAATTATCTTTGAATACAGAAAAAACAAAATATATCTTGTTTCACTCCAACTGTCTTAAAAATTTTATACTAGGCACTCTTCCTTCACTAAAAATTGATAACAAAAACATCAAAAGAACTGAAATAACTAAGTTTCTCGGAATAATTATTGACCAGAATATTAATTGGAAAGCCCATATTAATACAATAAACACAAAAGTATCAAAAAGCATCGGCGTACTCTACAAAGCCAAACCTATGCTTTCCCAAGACAACTTAAAAATTCTCTTCTTTTTTTATATTCAAAGTTACCTAACATACGCTAATATTGCATGGGGAAGTACCCATAAAACTAAATTAAATTTACTCTACATACATCAGAAACATGCATCAAGATTAATTTAAAATAAAGATAAATTCACTCATGCCGACCCTTTACTTAAAAATTTGAATGAATTAAATATCTATCAAATAAATATTTACCAAAATATCTTATTCATGCTAAAATACAAACTCGGACATGTTCCGAAATACTTTACTGATAACTTTTTTCATATCAACACAAACAAATATATCACACGAGGAACAGGCAACTTCACCTTGCCTTTAAAAAAAACAAAATTCTCGCTATTTTTTTTAATATACCGTGGCCCATACTTACATAACAAAATAATATTTCAAAAAATGGAACTTAATAAAATGAATAACCTTATTGCTCTGAAAAAAAAACTAAAACATATCATAATTAACTTAACCAACTTCATCGAAATGTATTAAACAATTTGGGAAAAATAGTAATAATAAAAAGCCCTACTACTTCTACTATATAGTAGATACCAAAATACTTCTGTGTATTTGTTGAACTAGTTCATTAAAGTTTATTTTATGTTTTAAAGGTTCTCGATGAAAAGACTATTTTAGTCTTCTGCGAGTTTCCTTACAACAAAGAAAAATATTTTTTAAGAATAATTTTATATATATATATTCAACAACGTCCACAAGCAAGTCCCTAGTAGCCCTGTGGTACGACGGACTTGCATATATTTTTTAAATGCATGGGTTAATAGCCAGCACTTTATATTATAAACAACGAATAGTTACCTTATTTTGTACACTTTAAAACGTGCATGCGCTAAACAGAATTTTGAATTTCTTTTGTCTTGTAAAAATTTTAATGGTACAAAAATTTTTTAATTGTACGTTTTGTACTTATATGTAAAAATATGTAATTTTGTTTTATTGAAATATATACGGATACTTGTGTTGTAAAAAAAAACAAAAAAACAAAAAAAAAATGTATTTGCAAAAACAATTTAACTTAATTTGCATTATCAATTACCAATTGGTAGACTAAGCAACTACAAAAATACTAATTATAGATGCAGGGTATTTTTTCCCACTTTTCTCTCTCCTCATACTTTACTTTCTACTTACAAAAAAAAAAAAGGAGGGGGGCGCGGAGAATTTACCCTAAATTTATGCCCGTATGTGCCTTATGAAAGTGGGCCTTTTATTTTTTTTTTTTTTTATTATTTTTTTTTTATGTTGATTTTAGGTGCTCCAAGAAGTCCTCATGGTCTTATCACAGAGCACCGCGGAAGAGCATTTAATAGGAAGTTCACGCCTCCTTTCCAACCGATGCCGCAAAACTTGCCCAGAGGTGGGGTTTGAACCAAGGATCTTCGTTTCTGAGGCAAGTGTGCTTATTTGTGTTTAAGTGTGTTTATTTGATCTGCAATAAGTTGAAAAATCATTGTAAGATGTGTAAAATGAAAAAAAATAATAACAATAAACTAAGACATGATGAAGTAAAAATATAAAAGATTAACACTACAAACTAATTTACCTGTTGCTGATTCTTTTTCTAGAGCATTGTTTAAAATAGTCAAAATCTGTAAGAAAAGACATTTATTGAAAAAAAAATTAGCTATTACACAAAATAACAAAAACATAATAGCTATCGGTGCAAACAAATTTTGCAATTTGATCAGAAAACAAAATTATTCTTACCTTGATTGCGACAACTAATTTCTTTTTAAACTATTAGCTAATGATCCATTTAGCTAATTGTAAATAAATAAAATTTACTAAGTTAAAACCATATTTTAACAGTAAACAAAGTAAATTATATATATATATATATATATATATATATATATATATATATATATATATATATATATATATATATATATATATATACATACAGTTGAATCTCGTTAACTCGGACCCTAGATAAGTTGGACTTATACTAAGTCGGACAGAAATTCAATTCCCCTTGAACATTCTCTATCAACTTACTGTAAAATCATTCGCTTAAGCCGTATTCTGGTTAATTCGAACCATTCGCTAACTCGTACTGTTTTTTCAGATCCTTTGGGCAAAAAACTTTGCTTAACTATTTTGAATTGCATATAAGTGCATTTAGTAAAACTCCCAATATTTCAATAAAAATTCCAAACTTTAAACGCTCGAAATTAAAATACTTATGCGTCAAATATAATTAAACATAGCTAAACATTTTTACGGAGATTTTTTGATTCATTCTATTTGTTAGTAACTATTACATTAATAACTCAAAAATATCAATTAAAATTCAAAACTTAGAACGTTTGAAAATTAATTACTTTTGCATCAAACTTAATTTAACGAACTAAACATTTTTACTGATATTTCCGATTCGGTTATACTTTAATCAAGTTTTATTTACTAAAAATGACGAAAGTTGCTAAAAAAAAGCTATCAAGTAGAACTATAACAGATAAATACAAAATTTTTAAGGAACTCGACAAAGGAGAATCATTTGTATCTATATCAAAAAAATATGGCATTCTAAAGCAAACATTGTCTGGATGGTCAAAAGAAAAAAACAATATATTCAGAAGTTGAAAAAAATTAAAAAACTTCTGCGAAAAGAGTGCGGATGCACGTCTCCCTAAAGAAGGATTTGGATAAAGCATGCAACATAAATTTGGATAAAACATGAAACGTCGGATGAAACGGTGACAAAGCCAACGACTGAAGAAGTTCGTAAAGTAATTGATAATGGTGAAATTGGAAGAGTAGGTTTGAATGCTTGAAAGCTGTTTGAAAAAGAACGGCGCGAATCACTGAAACAAACATCAATTTTTGACTTTTGTCGTTTATAGTATATATTATATACACAAAAATATATATTTCACATAAGATTATATTGTTCTATATATATGTACATAATATTTATATATATATATATATATATATATATATATATTATATATATATATATATATATATATATATATATATATATATATATATATATATATATATATATATATATATATATATATATATATATGTATATATATATATGTATATATATATATATATATATATATATATATATATATATATATATATATATATATACATATATATATATATAATATATAAAAATCTATATATTCAAAAATCTCCCAATTGCCTGTTAACGCGTGTTTTCACACTTACAGTCATAGTAAGTGTAAACCATGTAAAAGTTACAATAAAATTTTAACAGACCAATCAATATTAAAAGTTTTTGCGACTGGTTTCTATCGGTACAGACATTTTGTGTTAAAACCAAGGATTTATAATAGCGTAGCTGGAGAGAGAACGAAGTTAAAATACGTCATTTCTCAAAGAACAGTATTAGTACTCGCTGTAGTTAAAGCGATTCACAAAATATTTGACTACTTTTATTTGGAATTAGCATGGTTTTGTCAGCATATTATGTCCAAATAAGATCTTTAAATGTTTTAATTTTATTTTGCTTAAGGTTTTTATCATATTTAAAGAAAATTTTCTTTTTTTATATATAATTTTCAAAACCTTTTTACAACCGATAATAGTGAATCTAAATAACACTATTTTGGAGTCTTTAGATCAATTCCGCTCATCGGTATTAACATGAATTTAGTTAAAATCTTTTGAAAAAGTTCCTTAATTTACTACTGATCTAGTTCTAATCGGTTCTGACGTATATTAACTATATATAGTTGTTAAAACACAATATTTCCATCAATTTTCAGAAAAAATTCTAGAGTTCCGTTATAATTATGGAAAATTGCCAATAAACGATCAGAACAGATCATATTGTTAAACTATAATGTTCATTTCACCTAAAAAACGTATTAATATTAAATCTTATTCAAATTTGGACGAGCAATTGTGATTTTAAGATTTAAGATAAACATTTATATTTTATAATACCGCAAGATTTATCATTTTAATATTTTTCGTCTTTTCATAATTCAATTTAACGGAAATATGTCGTAGTCAACAAAATATCATACAGAAGCTTTAATTTTTTCAAAGTTGTTTAACTACACCGAGTAGTAATTTATTTTCAATTAAACACCGCGGAATTATGAACATTTAAAGTAAACTAATCACATTCCACTTTTAACAAAAGCTATCGAATGATATTGTTTCAAAACGTCAAAAGTAATTAAAGCATTGCAAATAAAAAAATGGAAGTTTAAAAAATTCGTAAACAATATTTCAAGTCAGTTTGTTCAGTGGCGGATTAAGACTTCTTGGGGCCCGAGGCTATTTTTGTTTTTGGAGGCCTTTTTATGGGCCAGAGCCTAAAAATGACTAAAAAAAAAAAAAAAGGGTTCCTCTAAAATTTTTGAGGGCCCCTAAATTTGCGGGGCCCAAGGCTATAGTCCCCCTAGCCCCCCCCCCCCTTTGATCCGGCACTGAGTTTGTTGTTACTTTTTTGTTGTGCTTTTTTAACGACTTATAATAAATTTCTAGATTAGAATTGAATTAATAAATGTCTAGATAAGAATTGGTAGTACTATTGCTATATATTTTATGTCTCTTTATATTTTTGCCATGTATTTTATATTTAGAATAAAGCAATTTGCTTTTAAATCCAGCAATATTACTTCAGCACAAAATAAAATTATGGAGGGATTTAATAAGTTCCTGGCCGAAAGAACAGTCTTAAAGAACGTAACCTATAACTGAACAGGAAAGCAAAAAATAAGGTTCAAATAGGTAGTAGAGTGTATAAAACTTTATTCCTATAATTGAGGTACCCAAGATATTTATACCTATAAATGAGGTACGCAAGAAACAATTACTTCACCTTAATCATCCTACCATCTTAATCAACCTACCATCTTTAATCATCCTACCATCTTTAATCATCCTACCATCTTTAATCATGCTACCATCTTTATAATTTTATCTTGAGATTATACTCTCAAATTGATAACATAATATCAAATTGATATTTGCAGAAAAAATATTACACAAATTGGACACTCCATTTGTAATTATACTCCTGAACAAAAATTAAAACTAAAAATCTATATGTAAAATAATTTTTTAAACTTTGTAAAACACCAATAATAAATAATTTCCAAAAATAGTTTAAAGAAATTATGAAATATAAGTAATCTAATTAGAAAATGTTCTATTTTCATTCAATTTGTACATTTATTTCATAAATCTACTCACACTGTAATTTGCATAGATTGTTGAACAGCCTAAGTTTAGATATGTTTTAGATTAAAAAGCTAACCTCAAATAAATCTTAAACCAATAGAATAAATTTATTCTTAAAACAATATAATAACTTAACCTTAAACCATTAGAACTACTATATACATCTACACCTTAAAAAACAACAACAACAAAAAAATAAATATTGATTATTGATATTTTTATAAATTATTTTCATATTTCGAATAAAATTTTGCTATGCTATATTTTTTTATGAGGCTAATATGAAAATATCTTGAAATGATATAAATAGAGTCCAAGTCTAAAAATATATATAAATTAATTTGAATAAATATAACATTTGTTGCTTGTACTCAGTGGCGTAGCTACATATTTAAATATGTAGCTACACATATGTGTTTAAGCAACAATTATTATATTTATATGCTCCAAGTGCTAAATATTTAGCTAGTTGAGAAAGTCATTCATTTGTTGTCACAGAAACTATGCAAGCATTGCATGGGGTAGTACAAATAAAAATAAACCTCTTTATTGTCAACAGAAGCATGTAGCACATCTTATATTATTTAAAGACCGTTATACTCGTGCCCAGACTCTTGACAATTGATGCCAAGACTATTATTTGAAATGAAAGTTTTTATTCTTATCGAATATCCATAAGAATGATCCGTGATAATCGTTAATCATCAGTATTTTACTGAGGATCATCAAAGTAACTATTTTATCGCGGTAATCGGTTTTATCGCGGTAATCGATATTAATCACCAAAATTTTACTGAGGATCATCAAAACTATTTTTCTTTTAAACGAAAGGTTAAAGAACTCATTTTTACAATCGAAGATTTAACAATATACCTCTGATATTTATTATAAACACGATTTTATAAAAATTATATATGATGATTAACAACTGTAATCTACATATGAAGACCACACGGGTAAAACCACAGATGTCCACTTTTTGAAAATTTCAGTTTAAGATATTTATTATGATATATTGGTATAAAGCTATTCTAATTTGAAAATTTATAACAAAAAAAAAAGGTTATAAGGTTCTTTGATCATTTCAAAAAAAGGGCAACTTTGAAACAACTACTGTTGTTCAACAATTTTGTTTTTAATCATTAGGTGTAACTTGTAATTTAGATGTCCTAAATAAGATAGTTTCTTATTTTGTGACCAAACAAAGTAAAAAATAAAGATGGATGTGTATTTCAGGCACTACCCTTAAGAAAAAAATAAAAGTAAAAAATGAGTTACATCTATCTTTTAATACCATGTTATAAGCATTTAGATTAGAGTTGACAAAGTTATACTAATATTAGTTAATAAAAAATTTATTTTGACCACAGTTTCTTCAAGAAATCCATATATCCAAAAATCGGTACTTAAAATTTTTTATAACTTTTTTTGGAAATGTTCGATTTTTATAATTTTTTCAATTTTTAAATAATTCTTGCTGATATATAACATTTATGATATATAACACCTAGAACTTGATTAGCTTAAAAATTTTAATCCTACTAATATAGCAGAAATATCATGATTATTTGAAATCGGGAAGCTGCATAAGCGCGAATTGGCATAAGTGCGGATTGGCATAAGTGCGCTAAAACATTTTGCAAACATTGGCATAAATGCGAACTATTATAAGTGCGATCTGACGTAAGTGCGAAGCAGTTACATAAACTCGAACTGGCATAACTGCGAATTGGCATAAGTGCGCCGAATAAATTTGCTAATATTCGAATTGGCATAAGTGCGAACTGACATAAGTGCGAAGCAGTTGCAATTACTGGCACAAGTGCGAACTGGCATAAGTGCGAATTGGCATAAGTCCGAACTGGAATAAGTTAACCACATGGTAAATGCATGGAACGCACTTTCATCAAATACAGCCTCAATAAACTCGTATTCTTATTCAGTATGGTATTTTTTTTTTCTAGTTATTTTATTAAATTATTTTATTAAAATTTTAATTATTAAGTTACTTTATTAAATTTTTGTTATTAATTGCGTTCCGATTGTTAATTTTAAAAAATACAGTAATTATAATCAATTGAAATTATTATACTAAATTTTTTAATATAAAAATTAAAGCTAATATTAAAATTTTGGCGCCAAACCAGCCAATCCAACCAAAACTGATAAAAAATGTTTTAATTAACAAATAATTTATATATAGTTTTTCTTAGCAAACAATTAACTTTAAATTTTCAAGTGCAATGGACAGCAATTACTCTTAGTTTGTTTGGTGTAGCGGCTTTTTTTGTTTGTTGGCGGCTTAGGTTGAAAATTTATAATATTGAAAAATTAATGAATTAAAAATAATAATAAAAACAATAATGAAACAAAACAAAAGAGTTTCGAATATATATGCATATATATATTTTTTATATCTTTTATTTTTTTTTTTTTTTACTTTTTGAACTTCATCTTCCTAAAAGATTTTGTTTTGTTTTAAAATCGTAAAGATAAAAGTTGAAAACGCTTCTTCTGACTTAAAACTGTGAGCAACCATGAGTACCTTTTTAAGATTTGCAATAACAAATTTCACGTTCCATTCACGCAAAAAACTTTTTGTCTGTTTTTTACAAAGATATATACTTATATATCATTGGTTTTTAAACATTCCTTTCGTTTTAGAACGTTGGAATTTCTTAAAAATTAATTTCAGAATTTAAAGAACTTCAGAACTTAAAGAATTCAGAACTTAAAGAATTTCAAGTTAAGAATTAAAATCAAGTTTTACAACTATCTTTAAATAAAATATTAGCGACCTTAAATCTGAAAAAAAAATTAAACTATCTTTTAAATATATATATATATATATATATATATATATATATATATATATATATATATATATATATATATTATATATATATATATATATATATATATATATATATATATATATATATATATATATATATATATATATATATTATATATATATATATATATATTATATATATATATATATATATATATAATATATATAATATATATATATATATATTATATATATGTATATATATATTATATATATATAATATATATAATATATATATATATATATATATATATATATATATATATATATATATATATATATATATATATATATATATATATATATATATATATATATATATATATATATATATATATATAGTATATGTAATATATATTAAAATGAGAAACCTTAGAATAAAATACGTCGATTTTGTTGTTATAAAATGTTGTTCGTTCAATTACTAACGGGTTGTCGATGCAAGCGTGAGTATTTAACACGATTTACACATTAAAAAATAAGCCACCTGTTGCCAAATTTAATTATGGCGACATTTAACTTTTTATTGATTTAAAGAATTTTGTAAAAACAAGTTATAACCAGTTTTTACTTGCTTATACCCAGTGGTGCATAACAATTGGTTTATAAATCTTACGCTCGATACGACCAAATTAGATTTCTCATAGTTGCAGTATCATCGAAAAAGACGTTATGTTTCCTTACATGGTTTTAATACTATTTTTCCTGCGAGTTACAATAGCCGATGTAGGAGCCAATGGCATACCTTTAAGTTGTAACGGATCTCAACCAGCAGTAAGAATAAACGGTATACTTATGAGAAGCCAGGCATGCGATGTAAAATCAGAGCGAAATTTCATTGGTTGCAATAAAGATATGTTACAAGATTCAATATTGAGAGCGTGTCCAACTACAGTGGTAAGCAAAATATTAATATTTCTGTTAACGTAAATGTTATTAAAAATAAATTTTTTTCCGTTTTTCTTAACGTAAATTTTGTGATTCACAAAAGTTGTATAGTTAGCCATTAATTAAAATTATAATCTCTTTTAAAGCAATTTTTTTTTTATCGTACTTATTATATTTTTTGGGATTTTTTAGAATTTTGTTTTGAGCTTTTGTTTTTAATTAAAAGTTAAAAATTTAGTTTAAACCTGTTTTTATTGTATCTTGCTTCGTTAAATATGACCAAGCGGATTTGATTTTTTTAATTCGAATGAAATAAATCACACAAAAATACTCTATTTAGCAATTTAAAATAAGAAAGCTAAACAAAGTTATAATCGACTAACAAAGTTATTAATCGACTTGTATAAATTTATTTTTTGACTTAAATTAAATTTTTTTGTTGACTTTAATTAAATTTTCGTTAAATTAAAATTAAAAAACAAACTAGCAAAATAAAAATTCGTTAAAACACTTGTGTTTTAGTGAATTTTCTCATTCATTTAAAGTTTAAACACTTCTCGTTAAAAACACTTTCTCGTCAAATAATAGTTTGCAAATAATTAAACTAGAGTTTTTTTTTTGTTTTTTTTTTATAAAAAAAAAGTCTTCATAACACGTATGTTAAAAACATTTGTATCATTTGGCTAGGTTCAAGACTTTATTTCAAGAAAATAAGTAGTAATTATTTTAAATAAGTTTTGATGACCGTTTATTCTCAATTTAATTGTTTTTTATTTGTAGGTTTTATATTTATTTGTAGGTGTTATCCGGTATATTTTACTATATTTTAGAATTAAATAGTTCCTAATTTAACTAACTTTTAATGACCGTCTATTCTGAATTTATTTATTGTTTTTTGTAGGCGTGTTATCCGATATTCAACCTTCTTCAGGAATTAGCGAGTAAAGCTATCGAAAATGCACAAAAAAGAAAATTATTTTTAAAATACTCCGAACAGGCTGCTAAAATGATATTTGACATACGTGGCGACGAGTAAATCGCATTGTTTGTAAAAGCTGATTCTAACGTTAAATACGTCTGAACATTAAAAATCATATGCTATATTCTTTTTTATTCTATGTAAACGATATTTTTATCAAAAACGTATTCTTTCCAATTTATGAACGAAAAATTGTTTCTCTTATTACACTAAATAATGCGTGCGTGAAATAATAATACAAAAAGTTTGTTTGTTTGAGATGTAAAAATATTCGTATGTGTGTACGGCTGTTGATGGTCTGGGCTGAGTATCGGCGGACGTGCATTTCAGGCATCTCCTTTGGAAAGTCCGTAAAATAGTCTTAAGAGCTGTCCAAAAAGGGTGTCATCTTTCTTTAGACAATTGTTGACTCCCTCCCCTTTGTCACCTGTTTCTATACCCCCCCCCCCCAATCCTTTATAATGAAGTTTCAAATTAGGACCCACCCCCCTTCTTTATTATTCAAATAGAAATTTTATTATTTAAATATTATTTTAATAGTATTTTATTTATTTTATTTAAATAGAATTATTATTATTTAAATAAAATTTTATTTATATTATTTAAATATTATTATTTAAATACAAAATTCTAGATATAGAGGACTAATTTGAGAAATAAATATATGTATTCCCCACCCCTACTTTGAGACTCGTGTCGTCGGCCAAGCTTATTGGGTATTCCATGTTTGCTTCTATATACTCGGTTATATAGAAGCAAACCTGGAATACCCAAGTAGTTATTGGGTATTACAAGTTTGGTTATATACTCGGACCACTTCTTTTCTTAATCTACACCAATGATCTCCCTAAAGCGTCAAATTTAATGACTATCATGTTTGCTGATGACACTTATCTCTTTTTATCGCACAAAAGTATTCTAACATTTCAAGCTAAGAATATTGAATTAGCGAAAAATTGTGAATGGTTTAAAATGTATAAATTGTCACTAAATGTGGCTAAAACGACATGGTCACTATTACATCCAACTTCTAAAAAGAAACTATTGCCTCCCAACTTGCCCTTACCTTTTATAGACAAAATACAAATAAAAAGGTAAAAAACATTAACTATTTAGGTGTCCATGTTGATGAAAGCCTTAGCTGGAAATATTACACTAACTTTTTGGACAACAAAATTGCTATAAGTATAGGAGTAATGTATAAGGCTAGCCTTATACATTACTTATAAATGCTTTTAATAAACGAAGTTAAACGTAATTATATTTTTCTTTTATTCCTTGTCATTTAAAACATGCAAATATTACTTGGTATAGTGCCAATAAAAGTAAACTGGAACCTCTTTATCGTTAGCAGAAGCATACTACTCGTCTTATCAATTTTAAAGATAGTTTACTCATGCCAGGCCAGTGTATTTAATCTCTTTGTTTTATGTACAAATGTAAAATAAATTACTCCCAAGTTTCTGTCCATAATTTATATACCTTGAAAGATAAAAATAAATACAATTTGAGAAATTTAGTTCGGCAACCTTTTGTTAAACTAATTTTGGGAAAACAAACATTGCATTTCGCGGAAACTCTCTTTGGAATAAAATAGTTTTAAAACGTTTTGGTTTTTCTCTGGAATGGAGTTACCTCTCATATAAAAATAAACTTAAAGAAATTATTTTGTCTCTTGATAATATATTTTTATATTTTTAAACGCCTAATGATTTCATTTACTATGTGTTTATGCCGTCTGGTTTTTATGGAGATAAACAACTATATTTGATTATGATTTATTGAGATTGTAAATTACGAGCGGTTCTCGATGACAAGACTTGACGGTCTTCTGCGAATATCCGCAATTTTTTTATAAAATTAAATACCTGTATAACTATATTATCTTTTACTTAGTTTTTATTGTATGATTTTATTATTTAAATGTTAACGATTTTATTGTACATTGATTTACTATAATATTTAAGAAAAGAACAACAACAACAGCAAAAATGATTTGTATAGGGCAGTCCGATTTGTCTGAAATAGTCTCATCATTTGGAGAATTAAAGTCCTTTGTTTTAATTTCGTCCTCATCGAACCGTTCAGCGAAGGCCGCGTTCCCTTCTACCGCAATTACGGCTATCATCTCTCTTATACTTCTTTTTTGTTCTTCACGAACAAGTCTAACTCGCAAAAGAGTAATAGCCATTTGGTTAATAAAATTGAATGAATAAATCGGACATGCTGACATGACTTCTGACTTTTTTAACATTACTTAGGAGGCAAAGCATAAGTTACAATGATTCTGGTGACATCTGACTGATTCGTGCTGTTGACATCTGACTGATTTGTGCCGGTGACATCTGAAACGGCTACAGCTTCCAAGTTATCTTTTGATTGTCAGATTGGAATAGGTGGAAGCTATTCCAATCTGACCAGAAATAACATGGAAATAAGAGCTCTTTTTCAAAGAACAACATCTGGGATTCACAATTTGCGTGAAATATTCGCTGGTGTGCACATGAGAGATTAACCATTTCTAATCCGTAGATAAGAAATGACGAGCATGTTGACTTCATAAGTTGACTTCATAAAAACACTTATTTACATAGTTTTCCATGTTAAGTAAAATAAAAAAATTCTCTAACATTCTGTTCTTTTCTGATGACTTCCCCTCCCCCATGTTTCTTTTTGTCCTTTTTATCTTGACTCCTTTCCCTCCCTAGCATGACTTCCTTTATGGATGGCTTCTTATACAAGACGAATTTTTTTGAAAACCATACCATGACTCCTAGGGTTTGGCTTAGGATATAGCTTTGGGTTAGAGTATGGTTTTTGATAAATGTTTTGCGTAAAACGTGACTCGTTTTTTACCGTTTTTACTAGAGGAAGTTGCCTGAAATACATATGAACCCTAACCCTAACCTTGACGAGTTTCGACAGACCAAGATCCAACATGATCCAAAGGGTTTGGTTCTTGTATCAACGGATCCTACCTGAATCAATAACCATTTTACTTAACAGTTCTGAATCCAGAAACATCTCGGTCATGCCAAAATAAGAATAAAAATAATGCGTTATTAGGTATGTGGTATCAAATGCGTGGGTCATTATGGTTGTTAACAGTGTTAATGGAACATCCCTAAAATACCTACACAGGGAAACCACTAATTTAAAATCTCGCTTCCCCCATTGTACGAACCTGTAGGCTTTTAGCAATCCTCTACCTCCGTACGCGTTATTTATTACAAAATCAACCCACATTTTCCCCGCGATTAATGAAACTTAATGTTTTTATTTTAAAAAAATAAGGTTTTAGGAGATAGCCATTTAGATAACGTATATGCATCATATATGTACTTGTTGTTTTTAACCACCACCCTTCCTTGAAAGAACTTGTATGTTATTGGCTAACTCCCCTCTCCCATGACTATGCACGTACTATATATGAGGCCCCTAAGGGGTAATTTAAGTTGTATTTCTCAGCATTCAACGAATAAAATACTTTAAAACTAAGCAGTACTATGTTAGCCATACTATCCCTGATAAAATCCTATCCTTTGGAAAATTCAATTCAGAGAAAATTCAATTTACATGTTTACACTGCATCTAGTTTATTTAAAAAAATATTTCTTCATAAAATAGGTACAAAAATAATTTAATTTCAGAAATAATTTTAATCTAAAATTTTTCCCCAAAAGAGTTTAAACTTATGTACAATGGCCACCGTTTATGTACGGAAGAAAATTGAACTCCTAATCAAATAATTGCAATGGATATTGATAATCATACCTCAAAAGATGAAGCTGAGGACGATCCAAATGAAACTGAGGACGATCCAAATGAAACTGAGGACTATCCAAGTGAAACTGAGGATGATCCAAATGATTTTAACATCTATGGCGTAGATATTAAAGGCCCTTTATACTACAATTTAAATAATATTGTTGTAAACTCAGTTAGTATTCCAAACAGCAATGATATTAAAGCATTTTTCAAATATTCAATTGATATATCTAAAGAATCCACTGAAATAACAATCAATATTTGCACAGAAGCCTTAATCCTTGTAGTAGAAAAATTTGAATCTTATTTATAAACCCAACTGGATTTAGTTTCTTGTTTTATTTTATTTTGTATTACTTGGTTTGTTAATATGTACCAAAAAATTTGCTCGAGACATAAAAACGGATATATTATTTACCTTGTATTATATAAATTTATTATTTCTTAAAATTTCTTACAATTACTATTTATACAACTAAATATACACTATACAACGTAATAATCTAAAAAATACATTAATAGACAAACAATTGAAATCCATTTTATTGAAAGATTTCATTCGCCTTTGGTGGTACGTCTTAAAGATGGTGGTACATCATAAAGATCGTGGTACATCATAAAGAAGAACAATTTCTTTGGTGGTACATCATAAAGAAGAACGAAGAAAAATAAAACTTCTGATGTTTTCCGATAGTGCTTCTAAATCTATATGAGAAAAAAAGAAAATAATTTATTCAAAGGTAAAGTTCTTACTTAAATCTAAATCAGTTAAAAATGACACATACCACTTCCACAAAAATATTAAAAGTTTCAATTGAGTTAGTTTTACCTTATTGTATTCTTTGTCGCTGATTTAGTAAAAAACTTAATACTTTGTATAACACTATATAACTCGATATGTAAAGCAAAGAATAATAACAATATAAAGAATTCTAATTTTTGTTTGTTTAAAGAGATTTTTATTAATAACAGCTTTAATATTATACCACACCCACGCTGAACCAGATTTTAGTTTGATGAAATGACATAGGGTTGTGTCATACTTTTTTGAAATTGTTAGAACCATACCATTATGGGAAAGTTAGTAAAAAAAATCATAAAACTAATCTTTAAAAAATACTTGGGTTTATACTGGGGTCAAAACGGTTCCCGAACTTTGGCCCCCCTCTGGTTGATTATGAGACTAACCCGAGGGGGGAAAGCAACTGTTTTATATTTTGTTAAATAATATAACTAGTTATTAGTTGCCCCTTCTAGATGGTCTAAAAAACATCCCGAGGGGCACCAAAGTTCATCACCTATTTTGACCCGTGTGTATATAATCATTATTAAACTTTATAAATAAGTTTATAAAGAACGAATAATATATTTTACTTAAAACAAAATGTTAAAAGTCACTTTGTCAATCTAGTCAAATATGTTTTCATTGAAAAAATAAAATAAAAAAGAATACAAATATTGTACAGTAGGTTTATACTGAACAATAGTTTTATACTGAACAATACAAAACAGACCGCAACTCATCATTACCACATATGTAATCAAACTTCTTAATTTTGCATATTTTCATTTTGTTTTAACTTTAAAAATTGAAGTATAACAAACAACGCTTGTAAGTAATATTAAATGGTATTTAATAAGGAACCCATATACTATAATAGTCAGCATTTATATTTGTATTATATTATGTTATATTTGTATAGTGTGTTTGAAACATTTTTTAAAGAATTATTATATGGTATATAAATCTTTATATTTTAGGTATAATAAAAAGTGTGTTTTCTCTGTGTTCTTAAATTGTTTTATTTTTCCAGATAGAATGAGTTTATTTAAACCAACCTGTACTCATGAGGAAAACAGGAGAAAAGTGTATTTATATTGTGCCAAAAAAACAATTAAACCTAACGATATCAATGTACCGTGGATTAAAAATTTAGTGAATTTTAAATACAACATTAAAAATTCATTCTATCCTAAAGCTATTTGAGAATCTTGCAAAAGCAGTATAAGAAGAGGAAAAGAGCTTTACACGTAAAGTGGAATAAAATGAAAATACCAGTTCAAACTAGAAGTGTTTTTGTATGTAAATGCTAAATATGTATAATTGGATCTACTCAAGGAAGACCTAAAAAATTCAAAAGGGGACGTATATGTAACGCGCAACCTCCATTTAATAGTCTAACTTGTCAAACTTGCTTTTCAATTATTAAAAAAGGAATTACCCACAAAAGTTCTTTAGCTGTACTTAAATGTAATATAATACAAAAGCTTGCAAATAATGTCAAGACAATTGAGCAAATAGCTAATTCTTTAATAAAAGACAAAATAGACAAAAAGGGTAAAGCGATACTTGCTACTGGTGGTAAAAAAGTAAGTTTTACAATTAAGAGAAACCATGATACTAGTAATATACAACAACTGTCTATAAACAGTATGATTGACATATAATCAACTTTAGAATTAAGTAACACAAAAATTTTAAAGCTAGCAAAAGAATAACGATTCAAAGCACAAAACAGAAAAATTGTACAATCAGGGTTAGCAGCAGAGCTCAAACGTATTGACCAGCAACTTGATGATTGCTTTGTTGAGGATTTTGAACTTTTTAATATTAAATCTGTAGAGGAAAAAAGTTTGTTTAAACTCCATTTATCAGAACAACAGATGTCAATGAGTTTCTGTGGCAAATAATAGATAAAAAAAAGGAGCCTATCCTCAAAACCAGTATATACAAGTTTCCATTTACGGAGGTCGGGGATTTCTTAAGGTAATTTGATTTTATAATGTGCCACTTTTTTTTCTAATTAAAAATAATAAGTGTAATTTATTATAAAATATTCAGGTTTGCTTAAATATTGTATCAAATCCTAGTGAAACAATTAAAAATAAAAGGAGAAAATATGGAGAAATTAAATCATCAAATTTCAAGGAAGGATATGTGAAAGCATCATTTATTATAGCACTGGTACCAGATGCACCAGAGACAAACCGTAATGTTAAAGTTCTGCTTAACAAACTCTGTTTGGATAAAATAAACTTTACTTATGTGGCAGATATCAAACTCTGTCAAGTCAAGTGTGGTATGTCTCCAAGTTCCACGGCAACTTATCCGTGTTATATTTGTACATGTAACAAAACAGAGGTTTTTAAAAATGATTGCACTGAGCTACGAACACATGGGTCAATAAAATTTAGCCGTAAATTGTATAAATTGAGCGGATCAAAGAAAATTAGAGCAAAAGAATATTTTAACTGTATTGATGAAGTTCTTTCAATTGGTGATGATAATGATCTAGTTGTTAATCATCTTTCTCCTCCAGAACTTCATTTGATGGAAGGGGCAACAAACCATATCTTTTAAACAATAAACAAATTAGCTGATCCAGTACTATTAAAAAAGATCGAAAATGACTTAAATATTTCTAAATCAATAAGAAATGGGTCATATAATGGTAATAGTTGTCAAAAAACATTAAAAAATTGGGTGAAGTACTATAACTTATTTCCAGTCCTATTAAAACCATTGGTTGAAGCGTTCAGGCTTCTGGATAACCTTGTTCACTCTTGTTTTGGTGTAAATTTATAGCTAACATTTGAAAAAGACATCAGGTTATTTAAGAATCATTATTCAACTTTAGTTGAAGATAATGAAATGACAATTACTGTGAAGTTACATATCATATTTCAACATGTAGGTCCTTTTTGTAAAGATAACGAAATTGGATTGGGTTTCTTTAGTGAACAAGCAGGGGAAGCTCTTCACTACTCATTTCTAAAGGAAGCATGGGAAAGTTTCAAAGTGTCTGATAACCATCAAAAGTATGTAAAGTATTTGAAAAAAGCAGTAGTTAGTTTCAATGGTAAACATTTAAATAATGTTTAATAAATATTTTCTGAAAATAATGTTTTTTTTTCCCTTTTAATATTAAGAAGAAAAAAGTACCTTGCATTGGCACCCCTCAGACTGTTTTTAAGACCGATCTGAGGGGGACATATAACGACTAGTCATATTTTCTGACAAAATGTACTATAATTGCATGCACCCCTGTGGTGGGTCTTGATATAAGTTAGAGGGGCGCCTTAGTCCAGGACCCTATTTTACCCCTGTATAAACCCAACTATTTTTTAAAGATTAGTTTTATGATTTTTTTCACAAACTTTCCCTGAATGGTATGGTTCTAATAATTTCAAAAAGGTATGACACAACCCTATGTCATTTCATCAAACTAAAATCTGATTCAGCGTGGGTGTGCTTCTTATACTGTTTTTGCAAGATTCTCAAATAGCTTTAGGATAGAATGAATTTTTAATGTTGTATTTAAAATTCACTAAATTTTTAATCCACGGTACATTGATATCGTTAGGTTTAATTGTTTTTTTGGCACAATATAAATACACTTTTCTCCTGTTTTCCTCATGAGTACAGGTTGGTTTAAATAAACTCATTCTATCTGGAAAAATAAAACAATTTAAGAACACAGAGAAAACACACTTTTTATTATACCTAAAATATAAAGATTTATATACCATATAATAATTCTTTAAAAAATGTTTCAAACACACTATACAAATATAACATAATATAATACAAATATAAATGCTGACTATTATAGTATATGGGTTCCTTATTAAATACCATTTAATATAACTTACAAGCGTTGTTTATTATACTTCAATTTTTAAAGTTAAAACAAAATGAAAATATGCAGAATTAAGAAGTTTGATTACATATGTGGTAATGATGAGTTGCGGTCTGTTTTGTATTGTTCAGTATAAAACTATTGTTCAGTATAAACCTACTGTACAATATTTGTATTCTTTTTTATTTTATTTTTTCAATGAAAACATATTTGACTAGATTGACAAAGTGACTTTTAACATTTTGTTTTAAGTAAAATATATTATTCGTTCTTTATAAACTTATTTATAAAGTTTAATAATGATTATATACACACGGGTCAAAATAGGTGATGAACTTTGGTGCCCCTCGGGATGTTTTTTAGACCATCTAGAAGGGGCAACTAATAACTAGTTATATTATTTAACAAAATATAAAACAGTTGCTTTCCCCCCTCGGGTTAGTCTCATAATCAACCAGAGGGGGGCCAAAGTTCGGGAACCGTTTTGACCCCAGTATAAACCCAAGTATTTTTTAAAGATTAGTTTTATGATTTTTTTTACTAACTTTCCCTTAATGGTATGGTTCTAACAATTTCAAAAAGGTATGACACAACCCTATGTCATTTCATCAAACTAAAATCTGATTCAGCGTGGGTGTGCTTCTTATACTGTTTTTGCAAGATTCTCAAATAGCTTTAGGATAGAATGAATTTTTAATGTTGTATTTAAAATTCACTAAATTTTTAATCCACGGTACATTGATATCGTTAGGTTTAATTGTTTTTTTGGCACAATATAAATACACTTTTCTCCTGTTTTCCTCATGAGTACAGGTTGGTTTAAATAAACTCATTCTATCTGGAAAAATAAAACAATTTAAGAACACAGAGAAAACACACTTTTTATTATACCTAAAATATAAAGATTTATATACCATATAATAATTCTTTAAAAAATGTTTCAAACACACTATACAAATATAACATAATATAATACAAATATAAATGCTGACTATTATAGTATATGGGTTCCTTATTAAATACCATTTAATATTACTTACAAGCGTTGTTTATTATACTTCAAAGTTAAAACAAAATGAAAATATGCAGAATTAAGAAGTTTGATTACATATGTGGTAATGATGAGTTGCGGTCTGTTTTGTATTGTTCAGTATAAAACTATTGTTCAGTATAAACCTACTGTACAATATTTGTATTCTTTTTTATTTTATTTTTTCAATGAAAACATATTTGACTAGATTGACAAAGTGACTTTTAACATTTTGTTTTAAGTAAAATATATTATTCGTTCTTTATAAACTTATTTATAAAGTTTAATAATGATTATATACACACGGGTCAAAATAGGTGATGAACTTTGGTGCCCCTCGGGATGTTTTTTAGACCATCTAGAAGGGGCAACTAATAACTAGTTATATTATTTAACAAAATATAAAACAGTTGCTTTCCCCCCTCGGGTTAGTCTCATAATCAACCAGAGGGGGGCCAAAGTTCGGGAACCGTTTTGACCCCAGTATAAACCCAAGTATTTTTTAAAGATTAGTTTTATGATTTTTTTTACTAACTTTTCCTTAATGGTATGGTTCTAACAATTTCAAAAAAGTATGACACAACCCTATGTCATTTCATCAAACTAAAATCTGGTTCAGCGTGGGTGTGATACATATCTTTAACAACCTTAACAATAAATAGAGAAATTTAAATAATAACTTTAATGCATATCTAAACTAGTGAGTTTATTTTGTATTTATTATCGGATATATATAATTTCAGTTAAGTTTTTAAAAAACTGATGCTGTTTTATATATTTTATAAATAAACTGCAAGAGTATTTCTTATAACAATAAGAAATACTCTTGCAGTTTCTTTATAAAATCTCTCTCTCTCGCTAAGAAGTGTTTTCATGACCTTACAATACATAGAGGTTTTATCTTTCTATGTAAATAATAGATGGAATCTATACATAGAGAATGTTTACACAAAAAGATATATAAAAAAATCTCTATGTATAGATGGAATCTTTTTACATAGAAAGATTCCATCTTTCTATGTAAAAAGGTTCCATCTATACATAAAGAGAAGGCCGTGGCGCAGTGGTTAGAGCGCTTGCTTAATAAGCAGGAGATCCAGGTTCAAAACGAGCTCTGGACAAATTTTTGCGTCACGGTAAGGAAAGAGGCGTGAATTTCCTGTTTAAATGCATTTCCGCGTTGCTCTGTGACAAGACCATTAGGTCTTCTCGGGGCACCTAAATAACAAAACAAAAAAAACAAACAAAAAAAAACAACATGTTGTAAAAATAAACCAAGGTTCTGCGCAGAATCTAACAAAGTCAATAAGAAAACATATTTGTAGATATATATGAACACTGAAAACAAAAATACATTAAAATAAAGAATGAAAACTTTTAGTTCGTTACTTTTATGTATTTTATTTTTAAGGTTAAGGCCAAAGCCAAAACAATCAAGGCTAAAGCCAAAATTTTCAGAGCTAAAATCAAGGCCAAGGCCAACGACTAAGAACTCTGTCTTTAGCTAATAGTTTGTCTAATGAACTTGACAGCATATAAGGAAAAACAGTAATAGAGACATATTTATTATCAATATTTATTATAATATATGTGATAATAAATTTATCTCCAGTACTGGAGATATATCTATTAGCACATATATTATTTGTGAAAATAAATATATGTTAAGTATATCGGTAATTGTAATAATACTTTAGCAAAACGTTAAATATTGTTCGGCTAAAGAAATCTCACATATATCAACATATCAGTGCAAACTGTACTTACACTTTCCACTGATATGTTGATATACGTGGTAATGCTTTAGCCAACCAATATTTATTGTTCTGTTAAAGTGTGATTTCATATACCAACATATCAGTGCAAACTGTAACGGGGGTATATCTATGTAGGTATGCCTCCATTACAGTTTGCACTGATATGTTAGTATACACTTTAGCAGAACAATAAATATTGATCGCTAAAGCATTATCACGTATATCAACATGTTAGTGGAAACTGTAAGTACAGTTTACACTAATATGTAGCCACAACAACAACAGTATATTTAACAGAAGTATAGATAGGTTTATTCTATCTATACTTCTGGGTTTTTATTTATTATCTATTATCACGTATATTATGTGATAACAGATATATTACCGCTACAGTTTGCAGTGATGAGTTATAAATGATAACATAATTTAACAATAGCATATGATAACTGTGGTATTGCTAGGTCCAACCTTATTGGAGAAATCCAATCTTAATGGAGCCGTTTTCTTCGTCCAAATTTTGCTCGAATTTAAAAATTATAACTAGATACACACTTTTCTGGTATCAACAGCGGTATATAATACGTGATAAACACTCTAACTATTTACAATACCAGATGTGCCGCTTGGGAATTATATAACTGAGTTTGCAAAAATCTTACTTGTAACAGTTTAACCATAAAAGGTATCATCATGTTGTAGACATCATGTTGGCCAACATTATTCTTTTTGTAAAGAAAATTAATATTGCCTTGCCTGAATTTTAGAATAACTTGAGAAGATGTTCAATCCAATTTAAAACAATTTGATGTAAAAGAGCTATAAATCAAAAGATAATTAATCAAATTTTTTTTGATTAAAAAAATGCTTTTTATCTAAAACCAAAAATTTGCTTGCTTAAAGAACTTGCTTAAAGAACTTGCTTAACGAACTTGCTTAAAGAACTTGCTTAAGGCTTTTTATCTAAAACCAAAAATAACTTGAATAATATATTAAATGACTTTTTAAATATTATTTTTAATTTTTTTTAATATTTACAAAGTAATAACTTAATTAAATGAAGGTTTAACAGTAGTTAGCTTTATAAAGTTTATCCTTAGATTCTTCTTAAAATTCTAAAAATTTTAGAAGAATCTTAGGATAAACTTAAATTTTAGGATAAAACTTAAATTAAACAATTTTTAAAATTCTATCTAGAATTTTAAAAATTGTTTAATTTTTAATATTGAAATAAATATTGAATTAATAATTTAAATTTGTTTTTAGTTGAATAAAGAATGATTATTAAATCGACTTATAAAACATTGAACAATTAATTAAAAAAGTTTTCAGAATTTTAAAAGATTTTTTGCAGCTGAGTTTCCGCGTAAAAAAAACATTAATATAAGCTTTATATTTAATTTTTTATGACAGTCTCAAGATTACATTT
This sequence comes from Hydra vulgaris, assembly GCF_022113875.1. NCBI lineage: Eukaryota > Metazoa > Cnidaria > Hydrozoa > Anthoathecata > Hydridae > Hydra > Hydra vulgaris. Next base: position 1,663,169 of record NC_061165.1, on the reverse strand, counting down.
TACTTAATAAAGAAATGGTTTTTTTAGGCTGGCTTATTTTAGTACTGTGGTTACTTTAGTATCTTCGTGATAAATGTGTTTACAGCAGTACCAATCTCTTCCAGGGTAACAGTTGGTTTTAAAGTGTCGTAGGTAGCTCTCACATTATTTTCAGGTCTTGCATACATCGTCAATGTAACTAAAAATTCTTTATTTTTTGTGACGTTTTTTGGTTCCTTCCATGATGATTTTGAAGCTTTTATAGCATCCGTTTCTTTTTTTATTAGTTGAAAAACTTGTTCAATTTTGTCTGGCAGGGAAATTTCCCTGGCAGAAATTTCTGCAATTTTATTAACTGCATTTTCGGGAAGTGGTATGTATTTTTTAGCTGTATTCCATGCTTTTTTTAGCTTTTTAAGGTCTTTTAAATTACCTTTAGGGCCACCAAATATTTCTAAGCCAATTATTTTACTTGGATCTAAATAATTCTGGATTTTATCCAATCCCATTTTAAAAACCATTTCATACATGCTGTCTGTTAGCTTTGGTCCTTTAGATAAGTTTGATATTTGTATTTTTATAGTTCCGGTGTTATTTACCCACTTTCCTTCCATATCTAATTCTGACCCAATCACTTCATATTGCCCAAAACATTCAAAAAAAGTTTTTAATTTGTCTGAATCACCGGCGATACAATAATCTTCCGCTCCCAATCTTATAGGGATTTTAAATCCATTTAGAACAGAAAGTGGACCCCTTGGTTCAAGCTTTATCTTTGTTGTCTTATCGTCAAAATTTGGGTAACCATAGTTTTTAAACTCAGAGAAATTTTTCTTATCTGGCGTCTAAAAATACGTAACTTTTGTTAAAGAAAAAAATAGCAACTTGATTATTCAACCTTTTTGTTGCATTAAACAGCTTTTTTCTTACCCCTTTATTTTTTAGAATGTCTTTGCAACTGGGCTTACTTCCAATTAACTTACTGAATGATTTAGTTAATTTATTAGTATCACATACAAATAGCAGAGATGCAACAACTGCCAAATGAAAAAATAAAAAGCTCCTCATGTTTAAAATGTCTGAAAAAATGGTTCGAGGAACAAGAAAAAGTTTTTTCTAATTACTATTACACCCGACTGACTAAACCATAAACTAAAACATTGTCTAAAGACTATTTACGTTTAAAATGGTTTATTGATTTGAATAAAAGTTTATGTTAACTACTTTACTCACTTTTTTATTTAAACTTATTTTTATTTACAAAACAATTTTATGTTATATTGCACGGTCTAATGGTTTGTCTATTTCTTGAGTTAATTGCTTTCATATGTTTTTTTAATTTTTTTCAGCCTAAATATTTTTAACTTTTTTTTTTTTTTTTTTCGCATAAGTTCATAGACTGTAAGGAATAACAACTTAATTTCAGCTTAAAATGTTGCTTTTTTTGAAATATGACACAGTTTTTTTTTAAGTAGATTTTTATAAAGTTAAAATTAAGTTGATTAGTAAAGTTAAAAAAAATAACTTGAAGCAAAAGATACGGCAGTTTTAAATTATACTTGATGTGAGCATTAGGGTGGGTCGTAGGGGAGAGCGGGGTTGGTTGTCACACTTTTTACATTTTAGGCTGCTCAGCTTTTAATTTTCATCCAATCAATGCCAAACTTTGCACAAAGCTAGTTTAACTATTTCCAGTAACTATTGTAATATTTTTATGACATTGAGTGAAATATTTATTGCTGTAAAATCATTTTTCAAAGACCACTTCTGTGTGACAACTAGCCCCGCTCACGGGGTAGGTTGTCACATGGTGCGGGGTTGATTGTCACATTTGGATTTTGACAAGTTTAGATAAGAATTTAATGTAAAACGAGTACAAATTAATTTCGTTTATGTTTTACTAAGAAAAATAAAAATAAAATACTATAAACTGAAATATATATATTTTAAATATAACACAATTAACAAATTTAGTTTATCACTATAAATGTTTTTAGGTTTGGTTTTTTTAAAAAATTATTGGATAAAGAACACAATTCACAAATAAACTGTTGTCAGCCTGGTGTGCATTCTTCATGAGACCGTTTTTGGCAAACCTGACATTGAATCCACTGTTCTCTTGATCGGCTGTTGGAAAATGATTCAAAACAATAGGTGCACTAAATATAAACAATGCACAAACAAAACAACAGACAGTTTTACAAACTAAACAACAGCTAGTTGTTTAGTTTGTAAACAAAACAATAAACAGTTGAACTTCTGCAATCCTTTTTCTATAATTATACTAAACATTGGATCGGAATCTAAAGTTATGCACGTTGAAATAAAAATAATTTAGATTACAGATATTTAGTTAAACAAATATAACACTTTGACTTTAGATTTTTAAATAATATCTTAAACATTAAAATATTCCTCAATAATGCGGAAAATAAACAAAGCCAATAAAAAATCTGCAAGCGGCGTTTAATTTGCAGCGCATGGAGTCGAGGCAAGTGTGACAACCATCCCCATATATTTTGTGACAAGCAACCCCTTCTGAGTAAGTTGCTGGACAACTGTACATTTACCTAAAAGCGTGAGAATTTCATGATAATTTTTTACGGATTAAGTTACTCAAATGAATAAAGTACTTTATAAATCTACATTCAAAACACAATAAAATAATGTTCGTTTGGTAAAAGAAAATTTCTGAGTAGGCGAAATTTTACTTTTTCATATCAAAAACCTTTAAAAACGAATAACTTTTCTTCTGCACGCTAAAAAAAGATAAAAATTACTGTAAAAATGTTTTTTTTTATATAACATTTCCATTGCATAATTTGAAATTTCTATATCTTATTTACATTTCCTGTAATAAACTTTGTGACAACCAACCCGCGTGACAACCAACCCCGCTCTCCCCTACTTTTAAAATTTTGAATATGGGAGCGCGCGCAATAATTTTTATATATATTAGGATATTAGAAGAGACGTGAATAATTTTTTTTCTTCTTAAAAAGTTCATCTAGTGTTTTGGCGCAGGGTGTTTGAAAAATGTCAGTTTTACGAAAAACTCATCATATTGGCATTTTTCGGCCATTTTTATATTAGCCAAAGGTAAGACAATTATCAAAAAACAATCAAACATAACATAGACATAAAAATAAAACATAATATTCGGTGCTACTTTTCTTAATGCTATACAAATACGGTGGACGTATTAAAAAATGTCTACCATTTTGGATTTTACAAATAAATACCTTTATATAAATGTTAGAAATGGGATGGCGTGCAATATTTTTTTTATGTATTAGGGTATAAGAAAAGACGTTAATAATTTATTTTTTCATCTTTTGTGGGCGCAGGACGTTTAAAAAATGTCAGTTTTTTCGAAAAACTCTAAAAAAAATTACTATTAACTTATTATTGTTATTTATTATTATCAGACCATTGCTCATCTACGTGACGTTTTGTAGTCGAAGTTTTCTTGGATTCTACAAGCATCCTGCCTTTAACTATCTCTTTAATCAAAGAAGACTTAATGTATCATTCTATAACTTCATCTATTTTTAAAAATTATACTTTGATTATAAGAGAAAGCAGTTAGGACAGCCAGAAAAACTGTGACTTTTAAAACGGATTTTAGTTAACCTGATCTTTACGTTGCTTGTTAGTTATAAAAATCTTATGGAAAAAAATTCTTCTTGCTGTAGTTTTATTTAAAAATAAGATTCCACCGATATTTTATTTTGAATTGCTGGTTTCAATAATGTTATTTTTGAATTATTGATTTCAAAAAATGCTGATATGTCCTTTTATTGTTATTATTTATAAAAAAATTTCATGAAGCAAAGAAAGAAATATCATGAGTTCAAAAATGATATTGTCAAAGTAAAAGGCTTTATTTCTATGACCCTGTCTAGACCTTACGCAAGTTGACCCTGTCTAGACCTTACGCAAGTTGACCCTGTCTAGACCTTACGCAAGTTGACCCTGTCTAGACCTTACGCAAGTTGACCCTGTCTAGACCTTACGCAAGTTGACCCTGTCTAGACCTTACGCAAGTTGACCCTGTCTAGACCTTACGCAAGTTGACCCTGTCTAGACCTTACGCAAGTTGACCCTGTCTAGACCTTACGCAAGTTGACCCTGTCTAGACCTTACGCAAGTTGACCCTGTCTAGACCTTACGCAAGTTGACCCTGTCTAGACAGGGTCATAGAAATAAAGCTTTTTACTTTGACAATATCATTTTTGAACTCATGATATTTTTTCCTTTGCTTCATGAAAGTTTTTAGACGTCTAACCAAATCAAACATATATCAGTACGCCTTGCTTTTAAAAAAATGACCACAAAACAGTAATTGTCATAAACCTAGAAAATTAGAAATTTCAGAGAGATGTTATAAAAATAAAATATCAAGTCAAAAATGAAGTAAATTTTTGAATTGCATTGTCACAATGTTTTATCTTCACGTGCAACTAGCTTTAAAGTCAAAGATAGCATTAAAAAATTGAATTTCCTAATGCAATAATAGAACTTGACTCTGAAGTTGTAAAATCGCTATTAGATGATCAAAAGTATCTTTATTATTACCCATGCAATTAACGCTGGGGTTTTTCCGGAAAGTCTTAAAGGTAAAGAAATTGGGCCAAATTCGCATGTAAGATGGTTGAATTTCTCAAATAGAATTTGTTTACTTTGGTGCTCCGAAATTGTACTTTCAGTTGAAGAAACATATAATCTTCAACTTCTGGTGGAGTTTATTGTTGGAGTTTATGCGCCACTTTGGTTTGAAATCAAAGTAAAGTGGAAGTGGACTGAAGGGCCTAACCATATACTCAAGCAATTAAAGCTTCTTTCTTATCAAAGACTTAAAGTTAAAGACATTGTAATGCCCTATGTTTTGTCATCTTCATGGAATGCTCATAGTGAAAATGTTCTTCAAGTATTGTTGTGTAGTCTAGAAAAAGCAGAAAGACAATTTGCAGTTGAAACAATTTTAAAATTAAGAGGAGATTTAAAATACGGAAACACTAATGTAAGAAGTAGAAAACATTATATTCATAATAAAAATGCTGAATCACTTTTAGATCTAGTTGATTTGATTTTGTATGTACACGAACCTTTACTTACATGTTTATTTTCAAAGGATGAACTTTTAAAATACAATAATATTCCGATGTGTGTACCTCGTTTTCCTGTTCATGGGCAAGCTATTTAACGATGTGTCCAAGTAATCACAAGACCTTCTCAACTGGTGTTTTGAAAAGATAGAAGAGATGGAGCAACATTAGCACATCAAGAAATCATGCTCGTAAACCAATCAAAAAAAGAGCGCGTTAATAAGCCTGACCAGAAAATGTTGAAAACTTCAAAAAAAAAATTTATTTTTTAAAATGATAGACTGCCTGCCCAAACCAAACCCTCAGTCGATGTAGCAGCACTCCCTTGCGAGTCAAGCTATTTGTCAGTCTATGTAGCAGTACTCCCTTGCGAGTCAAGCTATTTGTCAGTCGATGTAGCAGCACTCCGTTGCGAGTCAGGCTATAAGATAGTCGATGTAGCAACACTCCCTTGTAGCAGCAGGCTATAAGATAGTCGATGTAGCAACACTTACGCGTGTTTTAAAAATGTTTTTTAATAAAACAAAAACAATAACACCACTAATTAAAAAAAACTTTCTAGTCATTATTATTGCGGGTTTTTTAAAAAACAATAAAATTTAATGTACTTCAGCATTAATTTAATTGCTTTGACATTTCGACGTCAGCTTAAGAGACAAGCTAAAAAAATTGTAGTCGAGAGACTTTTTTTACCATAAAAGTCTCTTTCAATTACACTATAAGGATATATATATATATATATATATATATATATATATATATATATATATATATATATATATATATATATAAATATATATATATATATATATATATATATATATATATATATATATATATATATATATATATATATATATATAAATATATATATATATAAATATATATATATATATATATATATATATATATATATATATATAAAAATGGAATTGCCCTTTTTGTGCGCAAAAACAAAATAAACGGTTTAATTAACGTAAAGAAAAAATTAATATCTGCAAGAAAGTGGCGATACTGATATTATACGTAACGTATAAAAAAAACTACTAACAAAGGGCTTGCAGCCGCGGGAGGGGCCAAAGTTATGAGGGGCCGAACCAAAATTTTCAAATTTTTATTAAAAGTCTTCATTCTTAAAAGTAATATGCCTGCATAAAAACATAGCAGCATTAGCAATTTTTGCTATTATTATATTGCTAAAAACTACAAACTCTTTTCTAGACTATTTTTTTAGCTTTAATAAGAATCTTGACTAATACTTCAAATAGTGATAATAGAGCTGTTTATTTTTTTATATTTAAAAAATTAAATGTTAAAAAAAGTATTTTTTTATTACGGTAAGAGGATCGGTAGATAAAAATTGTCATATCGATAATTGTTTATTTTGGTAGAAGGATCCATTTAATTAACTTTCTATTGCTTTTTTCGAGTATTGTGTGTAATTGAATTTCGAGTTTTTATATCCGGTTATAAATTTGTTCAAATTCTCAGTTATTTTTAATTGTTCAACATCTTCAGTTTTTAAAAAAACAAATATTTTGTTTCTCCTTTTAAATCATCTCTTTTTAAATCATCTCCTTTTAAATCATCTCCTTTTAAATCATCTCCTTTTAAATCATCTCCTTTTAAATCATCTCCTTTTAAATCATCTCCTTTTAAATAATCTCCTTTTAAATCATCTTCTTTTAATTCATCTCCTTTTAAATCATCTCAATGTTTGTTCTTCAGTTTTAATAAATTATCACTTTTCTTCTTCATTTAAATCATTTCAAATTCTTGACAATCAATAAAGACGTAGATACTCAAAAATTGCTGTTTTGACCTATGTGTTCCGGGGTCAATGTTATAAAACTTTTTATCGGCGTAAAATCATAGCGGCTGTAAATTTTTCGGCGTAAATGATTTGTTTCAATGTTATAAAAATTTTTTTCAACATTACCGTCGATAAATTTCTACAGCCGAAACGTTGTACAATCGGGGTAGGTACAATCGGCAGAGCAGAGCAGATTGGCAGAGCAGATCATTTGAATAATGTGTGATCTGCCAAATAATATTTGGCAGATCACACATTATTCAAATGATCTGCTCTGCTAATCACGCATTATTCAAATATTATTTGGCAGATCACACATTCAAATATTATTTGGCAGATCACACAATAGAAAACGGCTGATTGGATAAACTGCTCTGCCGTTATTAACATTACAATAATCTGCTCTGCCGATTGCATTATGATCTGCCGAAATATTTGGCAGATCACTTTTTTTTGGAAAAGTATTACGACAACAAAAAACGTTTATGTTTAAAAATCAAATCATTTATTCGTTCTTTCTATTCGAAGTGCATCATTTTTCATAAAAATATTTGCCAATCACATTATAACAATTTTATTATATGATCTGCCAAATTATTTGGCTGATCACACATTAGGAAACGGCTGATTGAAAAATCTGCTTTACCGTTACTAACATTCCAATGATCTACTCTGCCAATCTGTTCTGCTCTGCCGATTGTACCTACCCAGAATAATCTTTTCTACCGTTACTAACATTCCAATGATCTACTCTGCCAATCTGCTCTGCTCTGCCGATTGTATCTACCCGAAACGTTTACAGCCGATAAATGTTCCGGAGGAGCGACCTACGAAAAATTTTGTTGAAGATCCAAAGATATGAATATTTAGTTTTAGAAACCGTTTAGAACTTTTCAAAGTACTTACCACGAGTTGAAAACTTATTACAAATTCATTCATTTTAATTAAGTGCACATTTCTTGGTAAATTTTAATTTCAAGCGATTTCTTTGTTAATATTTTTTTACTGAATTTATCATGTAAGTCATTCTCAAAATTTAAAACTGCTCTCATTAACTACTTTTTAGTAAAAATATTGCTTATAAATTTTATTCTTTCATTCAACTTATTATTTATAACCTGAGCTTCCTTTTAATCTAATTTTTTTCTTTTCTGTTGTGATTTAATATTTTTTGTTAAGTTTAACAAAAAATGTTAACAGAAAAGAAAAAAATTAGATAAATAGAAGATCAGAGAGTTAGGATTATAAATACAAAGTTGAAGGAAAGTATAAGACTTATAAACAATATTTTTCTAAAAAATAGTTAAAGTTATAAAGTATAAATAACCAGTTATTTATTATTTTAATCTTTCTTAAACTGAAGTATTTTCTCTTCATCACTATAACTGTTAATATTATTATTACTATACTTTTATCATTATAAATATTATTATTCTTACTTTTGTTAATATTGTCATAATTTTTTTTTTATATTACTGTTTTTGTTATAATACTGTTGTTGTTATTATTGTTATTATTATTGTGTTGTTATTTTTACTGTTATTTTTGTTGTTATTATTATTAAAATAGTATAGTGTATACTTTTTATAATCTTTACTATTACTTTTAATCGCTGTTATTACAACTATTATTTTTATTTACTCCTACTTGCATTATAATTATTAATAATAATACTTCGAGAATAATAAAATGATGCTAATAATATTAGCATCATTTTATTAGTATTGAAGTTTGTTAGGGTTATTTATTACAGGTGTTTATTTCATATTAATACTTATTACTATTTGTAAATAACCTTGATGTATCAACTTTATTCAGAATTTATTTGATTTTATTTATTTATATCACTGAAAATTTAAAAGTTAATGAAAAACAATGAGGTAAAAGCAATTTTATATATATATATATATATATATATATATATATATATATATATATATATATATATATATATATATATATACATATATATATATATATATATATATATATATATATATATATATATATATATATATATATATATATATATATATATATATATATATGTATGTATATATATATATATATATATATATATATATATATATATATATATATATATGTATATATATATATATATATATATATATATATATATATATATATATATATATATATATATATATATATATATAGAGAGAGAGAGAGAGAGAGAGAGAGAGAGAGAGAGAGAGAGAGAGAGAGAGAGAGAGAGAGAGAGAGAAAGAGAGAGAGAGAGAGAGAGTCTTAAAAAACAGAGTAATAATAAATTAGCAAAAACACTTATCTAATTTTTATCTTCAAGAGCTTTTTTCTCCATCAGTAGGTTTATCAAAAAGCCTGATCAACTATTGAACCTACTAATAAACCTTCTTCATGAACCTACTGATGGAAAAACACGTTGTTGAAGAACAAAACTTGATAAGTGTTTTTACTTATATATATATATATATATATATATATATATATATATATATATATATATATATATATATATATATATATATATATATATATATATATATATATTTATATTTATATTTATATATATATATATATATATATATATATATATATATATATATATATATATATATATATATATATATATATATATATATATATATATATACATATATATATATATATATATATATATATATATATATATATATATATATATATATATATATATATATATATATATATATATTTACATTATTGAGCTAATTAAAAAAATGCACTTTTGCTAGATTTATTAAGGCTATTTATTGATCCAAAAATCAGATCAACTTTAGTTTTAGACAAACTCAAAATGGACAGGTAAAAGAAATTTCTTCATTTAAAATTTATGCAGAGGTTATTTGAAATTCAAAATAGTAAAACAAGTGGTCAAATCATAAACATAGTTATTAAAGTAATAGAAATTACCTTTGATGCTCGAATATGGTATGAGTTTAAATATTTTTGATAAAGTCAGATAACAAAATACATCAAAGATTTTTCTGTGGATAAAATTCTAATCAGAAAGCATCAAAAGAGTTTTATGTTTAAATGTTTATTTGTGTCTAAATAAATTTTTGTTATAAGAATTTGAGTTAGTGAATAATTCTTATAATTATTTAATATTTAAAGTCATTTTTTTAAAAAGTTTATTTATGCAATTTTTCCTATTTTTTCTGTGTGTATAGATTTTCATTGTGTATAGATTGTATAATATGTGTTTCTATGTGTATAGATTGTATAATATAAAATGTGTATAGATTTTCTATATTTATATCAACACAATTTTACAAAATAAAGAATGATTAATTACATAATTAATTATGTAAAAAAAAAAAGAATAAAAACTTTTAATTCTTTAATTTTATGTGTTTTATTATAAAGACCAAGACCAAAACAATCAATGTCAAGGCCAAAAACTTCAAGGCCAAGGTCAAAAGTTTCTAGGCCAAGGCCTTAGTTTTTGGTCTTAAGGCAAGGTCAAGACCAAGGACTAACAACTCTGGTCTAAAGAAACCTCTCTATAGAAAATAGTATAAGTTATTTTTATAGAAAAGCTATACAAATTTTGTTTGTGTATAGGGTAGGGTAAAAAATTAATAACAATTCCATTTTTTTACTTTTAAATTGTATTCTCAACTGTTTAAATACTGTTTGAAGAGTTTTACTTTTCGTGGTTGTCTCTGATTTGCCAAATATTCTAAAGCAACAAAGTATTCTTCATCAGAATCGGAACAGTCTAAGTCTAAATCCATAAAGAAGCTGTTAATTTTTGTTAACTTTGATGTTTTTAACTCAAAAATATTTTGTTTTTGATAGCCTTTTATGTTATTGATTCGGACAGTAGATTTCCGAAAATAAATTCAGAGCATAGATATCTGCAAAATTTTACGGCGGTAAAAGTTTTATAACATTGAATGAAAAAACATTTTACGTCTCTAAATTTACGGCTGTAAAAATTCCGCCGGTAGCATTTTACGCCGATAAAAAGTTGTATAACATTGACCCCAGGTCTTGTCGCCGAGAACCGCTGTTGAAGAACTTTGAATTTAATTTAGATTTTAGAAAAACAAAAATATATAAAAACAATTTTTAAACTTTTCTTTAGTTATGGTCTTTATGGCTTGAATTAAATTAATTCAATTAGTAAATTCCATGAGAGATTCGAATCTATAAAAATATCAAGATATTTAACAATGTGTTGGATATAAACATCTATTATTAATTTTAATTAAAAAATTGTTGTATAAAAGTTTTTGTTTTGGAGATGAAAAAACTATTAGTTCAGTTTTTTCCAAGTTCAGAGAAATTAAGTTTGCATTTAGCCAATAAACTAATCTTTTTAGATCTAAGTTTATATTCTTACACAAGGAATGATGAGACTTATTAATACGTAAGATATTAGTATCATCAGCAATTAAATGGACTGATGGGAAGTGGATAGAGTTATTTAGATCAATAATATAAATCAAAAACAATAAAAGGCCAAAAACAGAACCCTGGGGAACACCACAAACCAAGTGTTTGTTATTCAATTTGTAACCATTAATGCTAACAAACTGCTTTTGATTTGGGAGATAAGATCGAAGCCAATTACAAGCAACTCCTCGGATTTCGTAATATTCAAGTTTAGAAATTAAAATGGGATAATTAATGATATCAAAAGCTTTTTGTAAGTCGATAAAAACAGCACCAACGAAATGACCAGTATTGTGCCTTTATTTTTTCGATAATACTTTTTTATTATTTGCGTGGCAAGTAGAGTGTTTTGATCGAAATCCAAACTGAAATTCATTTAAACAGTTATCAAAAATAAGTATAATTTAGAATACATTAGTTTCTAAAGAGTTTTCTAATTTTAGAAGGAATTGAAATTGGTCTATAGTTAGTACTTGATAGTTTTGAGCCAATTTTTTATACTGAAATTACACAAGATAATTTCAAAATGTCAGGAAAACCTCTATATAAGAAGGAAGTGTTGAATAGCTTAGAGAGAATATGAGAAAATTCTGAATTAAAATCAATAAGAATGTTTGTGGGGATGCTGTTAGGACCTATTGATTTTCTAGGTTTTAATTTTGATATAACTGATGAGATTTCAAAATGGTTTGTTGGAGATATCAGTAAACTTTAAAGATTTGGATGCTTAAAATACTTTTTATAGCTAACGCAATGTAATTTATCGACAATCCTATATAAAAAAAAAACAATTCAAAAGCGTGATGGCGGAACAAAAAAATTATAAAGAAAAGCGGAACGATTTTGCAATTAGTCGGCTTAGAAGGAACCATACTTTAACCTATGATTATAGTTCAATATAAAATTATCATTCATTTAAAAAAATTAAATAATTAAGTAAAAAAATAATATTCCGTCAAATAATAAGAAATAAAAAAAAAAGGAATTTTTACTCGAAGAGCTTTTGTATCTTGATGATAAGTCGCACGAGGTAAATGCATATTTTTCTAATTCTCTTTTATTGAAAATTTTGGACGGTTCAGTAGAAAATATTTTTTACCAAAAAAGTAAGGATAAGTCTATACATAAGTGAAAAAGCTTTTCAACTTTAAATCGCTTGAGGCAAAGTCAGATCATTTTCAAAAATTATAAAGCCAATATATTTTTAATTTCATTGAACTTGCGTAGTTCACAAAAACTTTATTAAACTATTGCTCTTATAAAATCAATTCACTATTTAATCCTGGAGTTTTATAGACGTCTTCACTTATACGAGTTACTTATACATGTTATACGAGTTGTTATACGAGTATTTAGCTTTGTTGCCAGTTTTTTTTTTGGTAAATTCAGAATATAACTTTTAAATTTTTAAGTAGTTTAAATATTTGAATTAGTCAATGTCTTATTATTTAGTTTTTATAAACCCTTGTGCTCTTGGAATGGACCTGAAGACGGAGAGGAAAAAAAGGCGTTCATATTTTAGGTTTTTGTGTGTTCCTGATACCTCTGGATTATTCGTACATAAGCCAAAAAGATTTTTAAAAAAGAGTCATTTTTGACACCCAATAACAAAACGAAAGTCGAATGATGCATAAAGGGTGTTAATTAAATTACGAAATTGAACATCTTCATCAATAACTTCTTTTTATATAAAACAAGTTTAAACCAAAACCTTTGTTTGTGGAGACAGGTACAATTAGTAGTCAAAAACTAAAGAAAAAAGCTTACCCTAACCTTGAGCCCAAAAAAAAAAAACTCATAAAATTACCACAAAAAACTTTATTCTTAAGAATACATATTTGTAATAAAATAAATTTACAATAACACGCTATATTTTAACTGATGCGTTTTATGCGGTGAAGCCAACGTAAGTTCTTATGTGTGAGCTGAGAAGCATGCATTAGTTCTCGATAATTTATTTTCAAGCAGTGTTCACATAAAAAAGAATAATACATTAATGCGGTTCTTAATTATATTATTTTTTCCTATTGTTTTTTTTTTATTTCCAATATATTTCATTTATAGCTGAGTTTAATTTATGGTATAATCATTGCTAATCAAGCTAAATTTTAAGTTACATCTAATCAAGCTTCAAAACAAAAGAAGTAATATTTTTAGACACTATGCAAACGATTCAAATACTTCTTTTTTAAAAAAATATTAATTAAGATATCGAGCGGTGTGTAAAAGCTTCTGTAACCAACTTCTTTTATTATATGGAGGAATGGTCACCAGTGTTAAAGAATTTATTATGCAGAATTATTTTTTTAATATTCATGTTTTCTGAGATGATTCCACTGACATGACTTTTTTCAAAAATAAAAATACTTGTCAAAAACATTAATTATATTGAAACTCGTATAAATATATTTAAGATCAAATAATTTTTAAACTGAGTTCTTACCATAACACAAAATTATAATTTTGTTTTTACATAAAGCCAAAATAAACTAAACAATAAATTGTGGGTTTAAACGTAAATAATATTACCATACGATTTTTTGTATATAAACTAATAAAAAGTTTGACATCGCCTTAATTATAAGAATGATAGCAACTTGAATTAAAAAAAAAAAGAACTTCAAAGGAATACAAAAAATTAGTATTTTCTTTGAGCACCTGTGGAAAATAGTAAAATCCCTTTTTGCTTTTTTTTTTTAGAATTATTCTCTTGAGTTGGATCTAAACATTTTAAAGTAGTCGCTGAAATTGCAGCATTAAACATCTCTTTAAAGGTAGGTGTTGAAATTTCACATTCATTATCTTGTAAGACAGTTAAGTTGCGTGTATCTAAAATTGAAAACAAAGTTTATAAGTAATTGATTACATTATTAACATTATATACACTAAAAAAGGTGATGCCGTGAAAAATGCTTATGTGCCGTAAATAATGCTAATGTACTATTGTAAAAAAAATTTTGGAATGCGAAAGAATGCTGCAGTCCATTCGAGAATTACATAAGATTTAGAATGTCCAATTAAAAACCAGAGCGCAAAAAGATGCAATTTAAAATATTTTATTAGCATTACTTTCAAATGAGTGTATCTACCTGTAAACTTGCATGACAAAAGATAATGACTAAAATCGGATGTTAGCATCCCCTACGGGCATTTGTTTTAAAAAGTTACGATATGTCTTATAAACGTTTTTTAAACGTTCTTTACGAGAGAATGTTTAGAAGACGTTTAAAAGACATTTAAAATACATTTAGAACGTAACTTTTGAAAACAAATGCCCGCTGGGTCAGATGATAAAACACGTTATCGTATCAATCTATTTAGAATCAAGCATTACACTACTTCTACCAGGCAACCGACATCACATCACTCAAATCAAGTAAAAGTCGGACAAGCCAATACGAGATTAATAGTTTTTTTTGATGATTATTTACTTTCGACTATTTTTTAATAATTATTTACTTTCGACTATTTCTTAGTTTTTATTCTTTACTATCAAATTTTTAAATTATAAGAAAAATTTAAAGATACCTTTACCATTTTTGTTTGTTAGCTGAGTGTTTGTTAGGTGTATGCTTGGTTTTTGAAACATCGCGTCATCTGGTTGTTTTACTTTTAACATTTGAGCAAAAGACAAACCAGGTTTGCCTAAACCATTATTTTCATCTGCAGCTGCTTCATTATAAAATGAATTTTGATGGGTTAATTCAGTTGTAGGAGAAAAACTGCATGGAAAATTATCAAGATCTGCTAAATCAATATTACTTGTAGGACAATCATCAACACATTGATAGCCTAATAAAAAAAATCAATATTACTTGTAAAACAATCATCAAAACATCGATAGCCTAGTTAAAAAAACTATTAACTTAAATTAAGAAACTATTTCATAATGTAATAACTTTATATATAAACTTAAATTTTATATACATACAGTTAATAAAATAATTTTTTTTTTACCAAACTCTTTATTTCTTGCGTTAGTAGCTTTACGATCAAATTTTCTTTGTTCCTCTAACTTCTTTGAGCGAATTGACTTTCTTTTATTAAACTCTGGCATAAAATTATGTATTGTGCTTTTCGACAAAACTGGTGGTCTTAGTAACAACTCACAAATGCAAAATTCACACGCTAGTGGTAAATGACTCAAATATCTAAAACGCTTACGATGTTCCTAAATAATTACAAATACTAAATGAGTATTTATTAATACTAATTACTTTAAAAATACTAAGTATATATTGGAAAAAAAAAATAAATAAAAAAAAGCAAAATAATATTTACTATATTTATAAATATAATACATGTTTTTTTTTTATAAGCATATAAAATTTTTGAAACAGGCTTGGGTATGCTTAAGCAAAAAGTTAAAAGAGGCTCAAAAATATGCTTAAACTTAAGCATATTTCTAATAAAATATGCTTATTTCAATAGTTTCTAAAAGTGCGTGCGTTACTAAAGGTTAATAGTTATAAGGAAAATAAAAAATTGACTTTTGTACAGTATAATAAAAAATAAATATATATACTATATACAAATGTTGATAAAATCAAAGATATGAACTTTACATCCCTTCGTCCGGACCCATAATGGTGTCATCTGGAAGAATTTCGTTGGCATTTTCATTTATAGCATCATCTACCTCCACTGGTTGAATATCACTTTGATTTTCCTTGGGTTGATCACTGCCAGGATCAATGATGGATGGTGGGGGCACTTGGTAACTATCAAGGCCCTCTGGTTTAACAAGCGAATCTTCTGAGCCATCAGAAGTCATTGTCCAGTCATTGTCCAACATTTCTTCGTTTGCTTGTCATACTTAGAAGTGTTTAAAACTTTCCATGCTTCCCCTGCCCAATGTGAAATCAAAATTCGTCTATATTTTGCGGTGTAGGGCATTTTATAACTGAACCATCTATCAGAGTGATTATCTCTATCAAGCCATTATTAATATTCAATGGCAATAAGCCTTTTCAGAGTGGAAGCATATCCTGCATCAACAGATTGCCAAAGGTCAGTGGCACTTGGAAAACTATACCAGAAAGGTCCTTTAGCAGCAGCCACAGCATCTTTAAAATCCTCCTGCATCTGTCCCTTCAAATTGTCCACCAAAAGAACAAATTTATCAAGATATTGCTCTCAACAAATAGAAGGAGTGTTTTATCACACAAGTGCTTACAAATGTTTTGGTCTAACCAAGCATTTTGTTGGAAGTAAACGTGAATATCTTTGTGCCATGCTAACTTTTTGTCTTTTGAAATGTGTTTTCCTTGACCTCTAAAATTGATGGCTAGCTTTAGTTGCTCTCCTTCTGGCTGAAACATAATTTGAAGGAAACATTGGCTTTTTTCCAATCCTGAGCCCGGTTATGAGATCATTGTATTATGTGTTGCACCTTGACCCTTGGGAACATACTCGTAAGTTTTTTTTACCATGAACAACAAAGGGAAGTGGGCTCTGGTTAACGTTGAGCCTTTGTCCAGGTTGGTACTGTCTCCATTTTTTGTCATAGCTTGGATCTTTAGAACCTGTTCTGATACACTTTTCTCTGTATGTCGCATGCCATTTCCGTAATAATGGTTCCATTTCTTTCCTATGTTTCC
This sequence comes from Hydra vulgaris, assembly GCF_022113875.1. Classification (NCBI taxonomy): domain Eukaryota; kingdom Metazoa; phylum Cnidaria; class Hydrozoa; order Anthoathecata; family Hydridae; genus Hydra; species Hydra vulgaris. The sequence continues at coordinate 1,646,226 of NC_061165.1, read as the reverse complement.
TTTAGTTTCTTTGTTTCGATCTCATTTTAAACTCTTTTTTTTGTAAAAATCGAACTATAACATGATGTTTTATTACCACTTTTGGATCAATGTTTAATTGTATATTTCTAGCTTTACTCCAAAGCCAGGAAAAGTTAACAATATGACCTTTCGATTTGGCTTGTAAAAATTCTTTGTAAAGAATTTCGTATAGTTCAAGACATTTTGTGGAACGCCTTCCCTTCAGAAAAAATTTGCGATAGGATGATTCAGCATCTTTAATAATAGTTTCTTTTTTTTTAAGTCATCATGAAACCTGACTTTGTGTAACACCAAACGACTCAGCTATCTTGATTTGCCTCATAACCATAGGTGTTAATTTCCTCTGCTTTAAAGGCAGAAGTATATTGGTGCTTTTTCTTACCAGTTAATTTGCTAGCCTCTTCACTTTTTTTATGGCACTAACAACTTTGTTGACAATGTTATCAAGTACATCTTTAACTGCTAATGACAAGTTCTTTGTTACTTTGAAAAACTAGTGATTGTGAATGTTTACAATCTTGTTTGCTAATTCCGTACATAACTTTAACATGAAAAGCTTGTCCTTGTTGGCTTTCGAATAACTTTTTGTGATGTTCGCATTCAACACAAGTTTCAACAACTTTTAATGGCAATTGGATTGCACTCATTTCTCCTCTGTGCATAACATTTTTTGTGAAACCAAACGCTGCCAATGTAGGCTGCTTTGTCTTTATCTTCTTTGACAATGTTATTACTATTTTTAACAGTATCTGAAAATAAAACTTAGAAATAAAATAAACATTTTAAATATGGTATTAAATAAGCTACACATTAGGAGCGAGGAAAAAAAAAGAGAGAGAAATAAAACACTGTAGAGAAACTCTTAAAATTTACTTTTTTCTGGTCAAGTATTGAGGTTGAGATTTTGCATTACAATGACTTTTACTTCATAAAGTCGTTGCACTGCTAAACATAAACTTCGATTTTTGTTGTTTTTGTAGGTTTAAATTTAGAAATATATATATTTAAAATTTTTAAATGGTTTATCGAGGCTCAGGAATATGCTTACATATGCTTATTTTTTTTCCAAATCTGAGCCTCCTTTTGCTTATAAATGCTATGCTTATATATATATAAAAAAACATGTATGGAATTGTGACCTTTTTAAAAATTATTTCAAGCATTAGTTTCAAAGTAAGTACGGGTCAAAGTTTTTTTCTACTCTGAACAAATTTTAGGCTAAGAAAACAGGTAAAGAATATTAGTTTTATAATTTAATTATAAAACTAATATTTAATAATTAAATTATTAATTTAGTTTTAAATATATTTAACAAGTGGTATTCTCTTATTTTATACAGGAACATGCAGAAGATAAAAGCATTTTTTAAAAATTACCAAACTCATAGTAAATGATTCAAAATCTAAAATTTGGCCTGTAATGGTGGTTGGAGCATTACATAAGGATCCATACTCTTCTATTAAACATCTTGCATTAAGTGCATCAATATATATATTTTGACCATCTTCAGCTAAAAAATAACACATGAAAATTTAAAAATTGATAAAAAGAAAAATCTTTAACCTAAAAAAAAAAAAAATTAACAATGATTAGAGTAAACTGGGGGTTGGGGGTACTAGCAGACAGTCTATCATAAAATTCAATACTATAATTTATGAAGTGTAAAATTAAAAGACCAGATAAATCAGAATTTTTTTTTTTATTAAGCTGAAATTATGTACAAATATGTACAATGTTTATGTATGTACAAATTATAGGGCAGATGAATAAAAAAAAGCAATTGCTTTTACTCAGTAATTGGTCAGCTTTGCGTGAATAAAAACTTTACTCAGTAATTGGTCAGCTTTGCGTGAATAAAAACTTTAGCAAATTTGCTTAAATTTTTATTTAAAACTGAGCAATTATTTAGAGTTTTTGGAGTAAATTGCTTATACATTTATTATTTATTTTTAATTTAAAAAAATTTAGCGTAGACACTTTTTGAACACTTTCTTTAATGAGAACATAACATGTGTTTAATGAGAATATAACATGTGTTGGGAGTTGGCATTTTAATTAAACAGGTAGAGTTTATCTGGAGTGACTAAAAACCTAAATCATGAGAAATATTGGATCAGCTGTTTACATCAAGTAGATCTATGAATATTGATGGCAACCCTGAATGGTATTTGTGCAATAAAACGGATGTAAATTTTGTATCTTACATTCAGTTTTGAGCAAAACCTTGAGACAATACCCAACACCATTATTGTCTTTAATCATCTTGCCATATAACTCTTTAATAGAGTATATTTCACTTACTGCTGCATTTTCAACTTCAAATGTTTTAGAATACATCAGTGATGATTGCGTCTTCTGATCTCCTCCTACCATTTTTGTCTACTTTGTTCAGCCTAGAGCAAAAATTGAAGCTACTTTTCTAGACAAAATAGCTTTAATTCATGAACACAACCTTTAATAAACCAGACAATTTTTTTTATTCATGAAGGGCACTCACTATATCTCAGTAGTTCTGTAATGTTCAAGCCAAATTGTTTACCATCTTTGTTGAAGATGCTTTCAATAGTCTATAAAGCTTTTTTCAGCAACCTAATTCATTTCCCTATTATCACTTCCACAAACAGTATATTGCATGGATGCTATTTTTTAATTAAACCACAATATATTGCATGGAGTAAAAAGTGCAGTCAAATAAAATCTTAGTGAGTCAAATGTCTTTTAAGAAATTAAGGCTGACTTTCCAAAAAATTTAATACAGTAGATAGCGATATATCTCATAAAGTTTAGGCATATTAGAAGGACATTATAATCTTTGGATTTATGTTAAAAAATAAAATTCCAAAAAAAGCTAAGACAAACTTAGAATAAAAAATTAGTAATTGCTATTACAAATTAGATATTATTAACTTTTCTTTTCTTAGCATTCTTAGCATAAGAGATTTTAGGTTAATGTTCAAAAAAAATATACAATTTGTAAGATTTTTAAATTAAATTGATTTAGAGATTTGTTTATACAGTAATAAGATGAAAACCGTTTGTGTATTTTTTTGGTACTATATATATGAAAGATACTGATAAATTTCAAATGTTCAGAATAAAAAATGTTTTCAAAAGGTTTATAATAAACCTATATTCGAAGATTTTTGTGGATTATTTAGTGCATCATTTTAAAATAAGGGCAAAAAAATAGGGCATGTGGTGGGCATGTTTTTATATAATCTAGATACCTTAAGGAATTACAAGCAAAGCTTCAGCTTTATAAAGAACATCTACTAAAATTTATTTTTGTGTTACTTTTCATATTCATTCTTTTAATATGAGTTTTCCTAAGTGCTCTATAAATCCTTTTTCATACAGTTTTTTTGCTCAAACATTAATTATTTGGAATTTGTTCCCTTCTTGTTTTCCTGATTTATAAAATTTGCAATCTTTTAAGTTGCCTGTTAACTATTATCTTGCTTTACAAACTTAATCTTTTTTCCCTCAGTAACTTTCAATTCTAATAGTGGTTGCTTGCAGCCTTGTTGGAAGTGAATTTATTTAAAAATAAAAAAATACCTAGCTGCCACATTCACCTGGTCTTAATTCAATTGAAAATCTGCGATCATATTAGATGCTAAACTTCAGTCAAAAGTCAGAAAAACTAGTAATTAAGATGAAACATTTTTGAAACTTTTAAATGGTTGGAATTTTTTGGAAGCTTGTTAACAATACTAAATGAAAGCCTGCCCCACAGATGCCAAGTAGTTATTGATGCAAAAAATTAAGCAGCCAAGTATTAAAAACGATTATAATATTAAAAGGCTGATTGAATTGCTATTTAAATGTAACAAGGGAAAAGCTATTTTAGCAAGTATTCTGTAATAAACACGAAAGATGTAAATAATTAGAAACCATAATCAATTTTAGCAATACCAATTATGTTGATTTTTATGAATTCAGTAGTTTTATTATAGTAGCACAACTTTATTAAGAATTTTGTCTTTCAATAAATTAAAAAGAAACTTGTTAATTTGTTTTTTCAGTTTACTAATACCCCAGTTGACTCTATATCAAAAGTTAATCCATAAAATAAAGTTAATAAAGTATACAAATATAACATAAAACCAAGTGTATGAAGTATATACCTTGATAAAAGTAGTAAAAATCATCAAATCTTTCAGATGATTTATTAACATAGTGCTCAACATGTTCATCAATCAGTATGTTGCTTGGTTTTGCATTACATGACAATTGTTCATCAGCTCCATTATTCCATTGTAATGATACTTGATGATCCAAATTTTCTTTAATTGTATTTGTATTTTCAAATTTATTTTCACTGTCATTATTGGCAAAAGGTAATTCATAACTATCATCAACCTATCAGTATAAATTATAAAAGGTAATTCATAACTATCATCAACCTATCAGTATAAATTATAAAAGGTAATTCATAACTATCATCAACCTATCAGTATAAATTATAAAAGGTAATTCATAACTATCATCAACCTATCAGTATAAATTATAAAAGGTAATTCATAACTATCATCAACCTATCAGTATAAATTATAAAAGGTAATTCATAACTATCATCAACCTATCAGTATAAATTATAAAAGGTAATTCATAACTATCATCAACCTATCAGTATAAATTATAAAAGGTAATTCATGATTAGGTAATTCAGTATAAATTATAAAAAATCAAAGTAATAAAAATCAAAGTAAAAAAAAAAAACATTTGCTTGTAGTAAACTAGACTAACCTTAGCTTGAGACAAAATAAATGCCAAACTTGATTCCTGAGAGGGTACAAAGGCATCATTGTCATCAACAGTATGTGTCATATTCAAAGTTTCAATAAGTTCATTATCAATTTTTATTTCTTCTATTGCTTTCTATGAAAAATCAAAATTTATTTATTTTTATTGTTTTCATATTAATTTCATATCGCTTTTATATTAGTTAATAATGCCTCTGAGTGTTAACGTGAATAATATTACCTTGACTTTCATTAAAGCTAATTGAATAAAACAGTCTTCACCGCTCTAAAAAAAATTAAAATAACGATTTAGTAATTAATTTTTTTTTCTTTTCATGTTGATATTTTAGTTCATGACTTCAAAATAGTTGCACTATGAAAGATTACACACCCAGGATTTTAAAATCAACCATTTGTAATGGTATGAAACAATGCTCAACATTTATTTTAACTTATATTTATATTTCAACAACTATTTATTATTACTAAGATAAGTTAATTTATGTTTAAGTTAATATAACTACAACAGCTATAATAAATATATGAAAGATATAAAAATAGGTATAATAAGTATGTAAGATATAAATGTAGTTGCTATAGCCATAGTCTTTATAACAGATGTCTTGATTAAGTCTTGTTTTCCAGCAGGCTGGAAAACAAGACTTAATCAAGACATCTGTTGTTCAATTTTCAAAAACTCCGGTGAACATTCTGACCCCTCCAATTATTGTCCAATCAGTCTACTTTCTGTTATTAGCAAGGTCTTTGAGTCTTTGATAAACAAATTTCTCACATCCCATTTTGAGTCAAATAACTTGCTGTCAGACAACCAATACAGTTTTCGATTCTCTCACTCTACCACTGACTTGCTAATTGCTGTGACTAGATTTCATCGTGCATTAGACAGAAGCAGAGAGCTAGGGCTGTTGCTCTTAACAAATATAAGGCATTTGACAAAGTTTAGCTAGTCTTCTCCATAAGCTTCTTTCATATGGTGTATTTTCAAATTTTTGAAATTGTTAGATTGTTTCTTTTTAACCACTTTATTTCCAGTAACTTCTACGTTACCTCAAGGTTCTATCGTTGGTCCAATTTTGTTTCTTATCTACATTAATGATCTTCCTGACAACCTCACATCTAAAGTAGCAATTTTTGCTTATGACTCAACTTTATACTCCTGTCTTGACAAAAAGTCTTCTTTTTTTTGATAACTTAGAACAGGTAGATGATCTTGAATCTGATCTCACTTTTGTAACAGATTGGGGTTTACAGTGGCTTGTAAATTTTAACTCCAATAAAACTCAGTTATTTACTGTAAACAACTATCGCAGTACTGTCAACATTTCTATATATGAATGGCAACCCTCTCACTGAGTCCTCGTCTTTACATCTTCTTGAACTATCATTTACTACTGACCTTTCATGGAAACCATACACACAACTGATTAGTAAATTAACATCTGCTAAGGCTGCTTCTCTTCATTGTGCTTACCATTTTCTTACTCCTGATTCCAATCTTTACCTCTACCAACCTCTTATTCGTCCCTGTATGGAATACTGTTGTCATATTTGGGCTGGTTCTTCTAATGATGCTCTTTCTCTTCTAAACAAGGTCCAAAAATCCATTGTAAACATAATTGGACCAGGTCTATCTGCCAACCTTGAGCTTCTTTCCCATCGTCATAAAACTGCATCTCTTCTTCTTTTCTACAAACATGGTGGCTGCCCAAAGGAGTTTCATCAACTAAAACTCATTTTCATATGACTCACCATTCATATAAGCCTCATTCTTTTACTGTATCTGTTCTTGCATGCTTAAAAAACTTTTATTAGTCTAGTTTTTTTCCCTGCACTTTTCTGACTCATATAACCTTCAACTTTTCAAGACATCTGTCAAAATGCGGTAGTGGTGTAGTGGTAGAGCGCTTGCTTCATAAGCGAGAGGTTTTGAGTTGGAAGTACTGCACTCAATTTGTTTTTCCACGCAGCAGCCTTGTTTGTCAAGCTTCGTGTTTTGAAGTTATAGAGTCGAGAGAGGGTTATAACCAAAATTAAGTAGCCTCCTCATTTGTAGTGGCCTTCTTGGCCTTGGTGAGGTGAATTAACATTAAAAAAAACTAAAAAAAAAAACTGTTTCCTCACTTGTTTTTTTGTGGAGCAAGCAGTAAATACACTTAGTTGATTTTAAATTCATACATTGTATGTAATAGTAGAAGAACAAATTCTTAGCAAATTAGAAAAATGCTAATTAAAAAAAATGAACAAGTAAACAACTTAAACAATTTATTTTAAGTAACAACTTAATAAGTACTTAATTGAAAACAATAATATAAAATCCTGTCTTTTTATTGCAAAAAGAACTAACTTACTATTTTCTTTTTTAGTAATATCATATATTATTTATTAGTGAATAATATATTGTTTACAAGTGAAGTTAAGAAACCATTTTTAACTGCATACAAAAAGTGTATTGTAAATTATATATGTATTAGCATTATTAGTAAATGAATTAGCTAGCAAGACAAAACAATGATTTAAAAATAAATTCAAAAAAATCATAAACCATTGTCTTACTGAAAAAAATATGCTAAACTGAGGTACAGTATCCTTTATTAGGATATAAAGATATAGTATCTATAAAAAAAGAAGAGTAATATCCAAGTATATTTAGATCTTGTGTTGTATGTTAAGTATACAGGGCCTATTCTAGGCAAAAAATTTTGACAGCGAAACCCTTTCGTCCCAGCAAACTTTAGCAGAAAATAGACGGGTTTTTCGCAAAAACAACAATATATGCTGTAAAAAACGTTATATAAAAAAAAAGGTCCTCAAATCTTAATTTGGGCGGTGCCCAAATACGATCATCGCTTCGAAAACGGTCTAGAATAACCCCTGGTATATTAAGATGTTATGTTGTATGTTAAGTATATTAAGATGTTATGTTGAAAACAGTTAGAAACCAGACAATTGGTACCACAGTTCAAGAAACATTTATAGATTTCATAAATGTTTAAGATACAACTAGATTTCATATTAGATACTATTAGATTTCAGACTTCATATATATGATTGGTCCAATAAGAAAAGTTTGATGTTTAAAACTGAATAACAGATATTCATGAATTCTGTAAATTCTGTGCAACTATCACTCCTAGAACTTAGTTATTATGAATGAATCTTTAAACTTTGGGAAAAAATTTTTTTTTGAATAATTAAATCTTAAAAACCATTATTTATTTTTTTCAAATTTAAATTTTTTTCAAATTTTAATTTTTCAAAATTTAAATTTTTTAAATACCATTTTTATCATTTGTTTTAACCATATTTTAAATAATTTTGATTAATATTATAGATAAAAAAAAAAAGAAAAACCTCGTCTGCAACAGCCTGTATAAGTTGATTTTCCAACTCAAGTTTTTCTGGTAACATAATTTTTTCAACAACAGAATCTTTATTTGCCAACATAAGTTTACTTCCAAACTTTAAAAATAACCCTAAAATAAAAGATCAAAATTATAAAATAATTGTAAAATTTTTTAGTTATTATATCTACAATTATGGATTTAAGTTAGCACTGTCTGCATATATTTTGCTAATTACTTTGGAAATATTAATTTATTTTGATTTTATTACATTAAACAGTTACAAAAAATGATAGAAGAGAGAAATACCATTCCAAAGCGAAAAAGATTCATCAGATATTTTTTCACTTTTTGTTGAGGTAAACAGAGAACTCTAAAAAACAATATAACTTATCATTTGTAAATAAGTTAATGCTTCATAACAATATAAATTGTCTACTAATTAAATTTCACCTAAGAAAAATAAAAACAAAACAGCATTGACATATAGAATTATACAAGCTTACTTTTTGTCGCTTCATTAACTTCATTGTGATATTTTCATGTCTTGCAAATTTCTTTTGGATAACATTCACAACACTTTAAACAAAGTTTTAGCTTTACAAAATATTGTAAATAAAAGTGAAGTGATTTAATTGTCAAAAAAAAAAAAAAAAAAAAAAAAAAAAAAATGAAGCAAGAGTTAAAACTAAAAGAGGGTTACTCTTTGATTAAGTTTTACACTCTGTTTAAGATTATTTTTTGTGTAAATCAGTGTTTGGTTATATTTGCGCATTAAAGTTACTTTTAAAAGTTTATAATAAATCTGCAGATTTTTAAACTTTATTGAACCAAACAAAATTATAAAAACATGAATTATAGTACTGCAATATAAATGGAATTCTATGGATTACATGTATAAAATTTGTTAAATAGACTATTAATAATCATTAGACATGATAATATTATTCAATTTTAAACTCGTTATGCTGTTGAATGTGTGATAAAAACCGTAAACTAAAACATCGACTCCTTGGTAGTTGTGAAAAACTGTGAACCACAAGTTTAACTAAAATATCATATAATTTTTTGTTCCCTTTTTATTCAATTTTGATTATTTATATAAATTTAAATTAAAAAAATTTTAAACCTAGTGTTTCAAATATAAAACAAATTAAAGGGGTAAGAGCAGGTTTTTTTTTAAAATGTTGTTTTAAGAGCCACCTTAACGTTGATGTTAAGATCATGTCATTTTAAGTAGTAGCAAAAGAATAATTAATGGTTGCAAGTATCAAAAAAAAAAAGAAGCTATAATAGTGACATTTACAACAATTTTTTGCAATAAGTATTGTATTATAGCATTTTATGAATGTATTATTCATAATAAATATTTTGAGAACATGAAAATAAACCTTTTTAAATCTGCATCATGCACTGCTTCATGACAGATTGGGCATTTTCTCCATGTTTTATCAGTCTAGAAAAAAAATTTATATATAAATCATCAAGTTTAGGAAATATAGTCATAAATAGAGGAACACTTACCAGCTGCAAATAATGGAGAATGCAACTCCAACAAAAAACATGACCACATCGTGTAATTTTTGCCACTGTTGGGGGGTACAAGCATATTGGGCAACTAGGTATTTCATGTGTTGGCAAGTACTAAAAAAAAAAATTTTTGTGTAAAGTTTAACAAAAATAAAATAAAATATTTACAGCTAATGGATTAATTTGCAGGAGTTAATTAATCCATTAGCTATAAATAGCCTGAGTAAAATGACTTAGTGAGCTACGCGGGCCACCAGGAATTTTAACAAAAAATTTTTAATTCATCTGAAAGTTGTTTTTTTTTATTATTAATTTTTACTCTTGATTGAACTTTATTAAGTTGTATGTTTCGACTTTGGATGCCTTTATTTCATATATAGTTAAACCAATAACTTGGTTAGTTTTTTTAATTCAAAAAAGAAACAATTTTAAACTTGTTAAAAAATATGCTAATAATGCCCAATAAAATTTGCCCCCTCTCCCCCAAAAAAGGGCTTCTTTTAAGTACAGTTATACAAGAAGTAGTTGAATTACTAAGATTTATAAAAATAAAAAAAAAATGACTTTATCTCCATTATTATTATAAATATTAAAAGAAAATTTCAATGTTTAAAAAAGCCTCTGCTCCTTTGCTCCCGCCCATTCAAAAAATAATTAACAACTTTAAGCACATATATTTGGTTAGGGTAAGGTTGGTTGGAGCTAAAAGACTTTATTAGACGAAATTAAAATTAAATTTTACTTACTCTAAACATTTAAAAAAATAATTTCCCCAAATAAACTCCACGATTCTCACTCATTTAACTTTTTTAAACAATTTAACCTAAGTCTTTGAATTATAGCTTTCAGATTTAAACCTGGAAATGGCTAATAAAATGAGACTAAAGCCTTAGTTTTTTTTTGTTTTTTTAAATTCTTTTTATTTTCAATTACTTGATAATCAAAAGCATTTTGTAAAAACATAAAATTAGTAGAAAAAGATTTTTAAATGTATTTTTTTAATTCCACTAACATTTAATACTATTTAAAAGGATTTGATTTAATTAGTTCTTTATCTTTGAAATAAAAAGGTGACTAAACAGATGTACAATATTCTATGTGTGGACGAACTAATGATTTAAATAGTTTCATCAAAATATCAAATTGTTTATAGGCAATTGTGAATTTTATCATTCTTAGAATCTTGTTTGCATTGCATAAGCCCTCATACACTGGTTAGAAGCATTAAATCATTTGATATTACAACCCTAAGGTCTTTTTCAGTCTTAATTTCTTCTAAAATAACCCTGTTTATATACTGTATTCATAACCAATGTTCTTTTTTCCAATGTGCATAATTTTGCATTTTATAAAATTAAATTGCATTTGTCATTTAATAGACAACTTAACAAGCTTTTGCAGATCTTCTTGGAGTTACAAACCATCACTTCTGATATTAACTTTAAAGAATATTTTGGTATCCTCAGCAAATTTTAATATATATCAAAAATAGGATTGGACCTAATACTGATCCTTGCGGTATGCCACAAAGTACTTTCATAAAAGAAGAATTTTTGCCATTTAAAACTACTCGTTGAACCCTGTTAATCAACCAAGAATTTATCCATTGAAAAAGTTTGCATTCAATTCCATGACTATACAGTTAATTTAGCAATCTTTGATGAGGAACTTTATCAAAGGCTTTTGTGAAAAATAAGTATCACATCTACACAATCTTGATTGTTAACAAATCCTGTTACCTGCTTCAAAAACAATAAATTGTTCAAATAGGATTTTCCTTTCTTGTATTTGTGTTGCAAGTCTACTATTACTTGATTCATTTCAAGGTAATTGACTAAAGCATCCTGTATTAGTGATTCAAATAGCTTATAAGAAAAATGTTTAAATAAAACGTTTAGGATAAATTTTTTGATTAAGACTAAATAATAAATGTATATCAATAAAACTAAAAAAATTGTTTTAGTTAAAGATTGATTTTATTTGATTCTTGGAGTCTTGATAATATATGGAACAATACTACTTTAAAATTTACAAAAAAATGCAGTAAAAAAACAAAACTTTACTCGAATATTTCACTGAACAACTTTCTCTGGTAGTTTTTTTCACTAAACAACTTTCTCTGGTAGTTTTTTTTCTAGTTTTTTTCACTAAACAACTTTCTCTGGTAGTTTTTTTCCTTGTAGTCTTTTTCACTAAACAACTTTCTCTGGCAGTTTTTGTTTCTAGTAGATTTTTTCACTAAACAATATTTTCTAGTGGTTTTAAAACAACTGAAAACATTTTAGCTTAACTATTTAAAACTGCTTTTTCTAAATTACTTTTTTTTTGAAGATATTTTTTACAAATTTTAATTGTTTAAATAAGGTTTTTTTTGCACAGACAAAGTGACAAATTGACAAATAAACCAAAAAGACAGCAAGCTAATGAAATGCTGTAGAAAGGACACAAAAAGTATATACTTATTGTTTTTATTGAATAGTAACTTTTTAATCAAATTTTAAAATGACACTTTGCACTATTATTGTTGCTATATTAATGCAAACACATCTCACAAGTATCTTTTCATTGATTACAGGTTTTCTTTGTCTTTTTAAAAATTTGAACTTAATTAACATAATTATCAGCATTTTCTAATTAAAAAATTAACAAATTAAATTAAATAAAAATAAATAAAATAAATAAAAATAAATAAAAATAAAAAAAAAATTAACCAAATGTCCCTAATAAATACTGCTATTTATCCAATTTTATTATTAATCAAGACATCATATTGATACGAAGAAAAAAACTAACAGCGATCAACAGCCTACAAAGAGGTTATTGATCATCGCAAATAAATTAAATTCTGTAAAAAGTAAATATAACATTCTATAATACTTGCAAAAAAATCCAATCAAAAAATAACACTAATAAAAAAAACAAAACAAATTAAAAATAAAAAAAGATACATCAATTAAAAAATGATCTTGACTATTGTTAAAAACAAGTTGCGCTATAAAAATTTAGAAACTATACATAATATTTATAATTCTATTACAAAAAATAATTTTAGGGATTTAAAGTAAAATTATACAAATAAGATTTTAAAGTGCTCCTAACATATAAGTTTTTTTTCTTTTTCCCTAAATTGTAATAATAAATGCATGCTAACAAAAAGCAATTGCCGAAATCACTAAAAAACAACTCCATTTTGATTTCATTTTTTCACCATTGAAACTCGATTGTTAGTCGTTAAAAATCACGTTAGTACGTCACAACAACTTTAGAATATCTACTTCGATTTTCAAGTAAAAAAAAGTCGTGATTAAATAGTTAAGTTTTAATCAAGTTTTTAAAATTAGTTTTGCAAAAACAGTATGATAGCATTCGGTTGAAAGACGTCGTTAAAAAAAAGTTATTAAGTAATAGTTTTAAATAGTTTAGAACTTATAAAAAAGTCTTACAGGGCTCGTATTAAGCGTATCGCGATCGCGATTGCTACACACATTTTTGTGATTAGTTTTTTCTTAAAAAAAATCTTTTCGCAACTTTTTTTTTTCAATTTTCTTTCAACGTAAAACATTTTTGAATTTAAATTACATTAAATCTCTGCGTGGAAAATTTTTACAAGGTCGTTAAAGCGAAAAGTTAAAAAGTTGGTTTTTATCTTTGTTTATCAAAACTTCATGTTTAAAATAATGCTTAAAAACGTTAGAGCAAAAAAATTACTGACTTTTATTTGCATTTTTATACTGTTTGAAAAAAAAAACTAATAAAAAAGAATTAATATATAATTATTAATTAATATATTATTAGTTAATTCTTTTTTATTAGTTTTTTTTTTCAAACAGTATAAAAATGCTAATAAAAACCAGCAATTTTTTTACTTTAACGTTTTTAAGCCTTATTTTAAACATGAACTATAATTTGATTTATTAAACCAAATTTTTTTGTTTTATCTTTTATTGGAAAACTTGAAATAGAAAAATTGAATAAAAACATCAACCATTTAAATGAAAAACTTAATTATATTTGAACTTTTATTAGTCCTTTATTCAAGAAACAATAAATTATAAAAAACGTGGTATCTAATTTTTTATTAAATTTTTGTCTTAGTTTAATTTCTAATAAAATGTCTATTCAACCTTATCAATTTGAACCAAAAAAATATAGCAATTTAACATAAATGTTAATTTAACTAAAACATTTTACAATCATTATTTTTTTTATCAAGCAAAAATGAGTGTAACCGTCACTTTTGAAACCATAAAAATTACTGAAATAAATTTATTTTTTTACCAAGGAAATATTTTAAATAAACTTTCATATGTCTAGGTCAATATTCATTTGTTTTTAACTGACTAAAAAGAGTTTAAAATTTGACTTCTATTCATTTTTAGCCGTGGAACTGTCCTTACAACACAAATATATAAATTAATATTATAAAAAAAATTTTAATATACAAATATATTTTCACAAAATGCTACAAAACTTATTCTTGTAAGTTATTATGTGTTAGTTGAAAAAAAACGACTTTACTTTTAAATTTAATTACCAACTAATAAGTTTGCAATAATGACATTTTGTCTACTTTGTTTAATTTGACGTACTAACGTTAATTTTTGAGGCAATAGAGTCAATAAACTTTGGACAAGGCGCATTTTTTTTAATCGAAGAAAAGTTTTTTTGAAAATTAAATTTGTTAGTGTGTGTTCATTATTACGTTTAAAAAAAAATAATATACACCAAAAAAAATTTTTTTTTAATGCTCTATCATATGAGATCATATCTTTGTAGCACTTAGGGATCCATTTAAGATTTTGGGAGAAAAAATACTTTAAAAATCATTACACAATGACATTATAGACCGCAACTGTTATGATTTAAATGTGTATGAGATAAATTACTAATTCTATCGATAGCAGCGTAAATTATAAAGATTCGAAGAACAGAGTAAAATGGAGGAGAGCTTTCACAAAAATGACAATTTAAATTTCATTGATACATCAAATTACTTAGTTTTAATAAAAAAATTAGCCCTAAGGTTTCTTTTAAACATTTTTTAAAATATGAACACAACTTGTCTTGGTTAAATATTTTTTTCTATAACCTTTAAAACCTTAGTTTTTTATTATTTATTATACTTTTACTGCTTTTTTACTAAAAGTAAACTATGGTAAATGATCTATTTATCTATTTTTAGAAAACTAGTTACACCCAACTAGACAATATAAGTATCCGACCTGATGAGAAGAAAAATATTCCCTACTTTAGACCCAAAAAATACTTAAACAATAAGATTATACTCAAATTATAAAAATTTGAAACAATAAAACATAATAAAAATATTCATACAACAAGCCTAATAGTTTCCCAGGCAACTAAAACATCTGGATCCACTCCATTAACAAGATACTTGTCAGGAACATTATCAACAACAAAATAGCAGCTATCATAAAAATAAAAATATATGCAATAAAATAAGGTTCACTAGTAAAATTAATTTAAAACATAAGAACAAAGAGATACAAAAAATAAGGTTCAGCTGTTAAATCATAATTTAGTTTTATCAATTTGTTATTTAGACGGGTTTTTTCAAACCAAAAAATGCAGTTTATGTTGTACTTTATTCAGTGTATTAACGCAAGATTGACCCTATAAGTTCATAATTTTGTCTGTTTACAACACATGAATCCAAAATCGTTCCTTCGTTTAGGAATTTGAAATATAATGATTAGTTAAAATTTCTTAACCCCTTTCCACATAGAGTATTATGTATGATAAAACTAAAGTTTAAGGATAATATCACTACACGTAATTTCAACAATATATTTTAATAGGATATATTGCTAAAAAACTTTTTACAAGATTACCTATAAAACTTTCAAATTCTCTTGTTATATAGACTATAGTCTTATTCTAAACCAACTGAACAACAATTTATGTTTTTCAGTAAATATTTATAAAATTCAGAAAAACTAAGATTAAAAAATTAAAATGGGTAAATTTATACCAATTTTAAGTTACATTTTTAATAAAGTTTTTTAAGTTTATATTGATATTTAAATTTGTTTTATGTAATTGTATTTGATATGATACAGTGTTAAAGGAATATTTATGTAAACATAGTTTTATTTAATACTATGCATATTTTTAAAGTTAATTAAGTTTTGATTTCTGTGACACAGAAATTTAAACTTAATTAACTTTAAGAATATGCTTAGTATTAAATAAAACTATGTTTTCTTGAAAAATAATACTGTATTTGTCCACTGTGAAGCCATAAAACTTTGTTATTTGCAGACAAACAGTAACAGTGTTTATATATATATATATATATATATATATATATATATATATATATATATATATATATATATATATATATATATATATATATATATATATATACGTGGCGATTATATGTAGTAAATATCAAAAGATGGCTTGCATATAACAGATTATATATTGTTATTTTTCTATTAGTAGTATTTTATTAACAATAAAATAATGGTGCTGCGATACAATAATGGGTCTGATTTGACTTTATAGATGATCCAGACAATGCAGAAGCATGGATTAGATGCTTTTCAGCTTCCGCACGTTCAAAGAAATTAAAAGACGAGATAAATGGTAGCTACAAGATAACAGATTTATTTGTGGCAAAAGCAGGTATTGAAGCTGTTAAAAAGATTTCCCTTATGGTATATCCAGAAGAACTAGAAAATATGATGTTTGATGATATTAAAACTGTTGTTATGTCCCATTTTTGGACCTCAAAAACAACCAATTATTGCTGAAAGAGTTTGATTTTTAGCATTAAAACAACAAAACAATGAAAACATTATATGCACTAAGATTACGCAAAGCTTCACATTTTTGCAACTTCAAAAAATTAGGGGGGGGGGGGGGGGGGAAGGGAAATGGCAAAGTGCGGAAGATGATTTAATTCAAATGAGATTGATTGATGGTCTCCAATCTTCCGATCAGCTCTAGAAATGCTACAGAGCGGAGAGTCGCCTAAACTAGAAACATTTATTTATTTAATCAGTTAACTTGAACCAATATCTGCTTTTAGTATACAAAGCAACATTGAAAACAATGTAGACCTCGCTTCAGTTAATATTGATTAAAATAAAGAAAAAACAATTAAATGCAATTATTGTGGCCTTTAACACCTACATAGGAAGTGCCTGGCGAGGGTTGCTCCAAAGGATTCCTCCTGGTGAAAGCAAATGGGCCTCACCACTTGTGGTTGTAAGAAAAACAGATGGAGATTTACGCATATATGCAGATTACAAAATAGGTGTTAACCAAAAAATATGCTCAGATTCATACCCTATTTCAAATATTGAGACTGTATTTCATAAAATGACAGGAATGAAATATTTTGCTAAAATTGATCAAGGGAGCTTATCATCAAATTGAGATGGAAAAAGAGGCACAAGAAATAACAAGTTAATACCCCTATCGGATTGTTAAGATATACATGTTTATCTTTTGGAATAAAAAATGCAAGTGCGATATTCCAAAGAGTAATAGAATCTGTTGTTGGTGATATTATTCCTAATATGATTATATTTCAAGATGATATATGTGTCTGTGGTAAAAGTGCTGAAAAACTTAAATCGAATTTGAGTAAAATTTTGAGCAAATTGAAGGAAATGGGAATGAGTATAAATAAAAGAAAGCTAGTAAATAAAAGTCTTTCATTTTTAAGATGCAAACTGTCAGAGTCTAATGTTGTACTACTACTACTACTACTACTACTACTACTACTACTACTACTACTACTACTACTACTACTACTACTACTACTACTACTACTACATACATATATAAGTACGTACATGCATACATAAATACATATATAGATACGTACATGCATACATAAATACATATATAGATACGTACATAAATACATATATAGATACGTACATATATATATATATATATATATATATATATATATATATATATATATATATATATATATATATATATATATATATATATAATATTTTAATGACATATTAATAGTATGATAAAATTTATATATAAAATTGAAAATACATCATGTACGGCGACATACTATTTAACTATTAAAATTTTTTTAAATTTTAAATGTAATATTTCGGCTCATAGTTGGAGCCATTTTCAAACTAAAATACATTACAAAAAATTCGTTATTTACAAAAATGATGTCATTGCTGCATAATATTTTTTTATAAAATTATGCAGCAATGACATCATTTTTGTAAATAACGAATTTTTTGTAACGTATTTTAGTTTGAAAATGGCTCCAACTATATGAGCCGAAATATCACATTTAAAATTTAAAAAATTTTAATAGTTAAATAAGATGTCATTAAAATATTATATATATATATATATATATATATATATATATATATATATATATATATATATATATATATATATATATATATATGTATATATATGCATACATTAGGGTGATCATTAAAACAACTTTTTGTGTCTGCTCTTACTCTCTAAATGTGTTCCATATAATAAAATAATACTGGAACTTAAAAATTAAAAAAATATATTTATAGGGGTAGCTCAAGACCTTTAAACATTAGATGGGTCCCTATAATTATTAACAAAAAAAATTATTATTTTAGATTTTAGTGAACAAAAAATGTTTTTTAACTAATAAAGAAAAAATAGATAATTTAACTAGATTTTTTTACTATAATTTTATTAACAATGTTTTTTTATAAAACATAGATCATCCTAGTCATATTTTAAAAATTCGGAAAATTATTTGAATAAAATATCAGGAAAAAATCCGGTATGTATTTTTCCTTATTTTCTTTTTAATTTTGCATTCAGCTATATTGTTTTTATTTTTTTGACACTTTTCATATTTTTCTATGAGTGATTAATGAAAAAGCCTAAAAATCAAATAAATTACAAAAATATATACCTCCACTTGCACATTTTGAAAATGTTTTGAATATCCGGAAAAACTAAAAGTTGAAAAAAATATCCGGATTTCCGGAAATATCTAGAAAAAAATCTGATAAAATGATGATTATTTAAAAAAATTGTGCTTCTTTTGATAGCAAACATGATACTCTTATGAAGAATATTTTTTTGATAATTATAGGGCCTCATCTGATGTTAAAAGGTCTTGAGCTGATAATTATAGGGCCTCATCTGATGTTAAAAGGTCTTGAGCTACACTTAAAAATATTTTTTTTCAAAAAAATTTTATTCCAGTATTATTTTATTATACCAAACACATTTAGAGCAGAAATTTAAAAATAAGGTGTTTTAATGGTCACCCTAACATACATAGATACATATACATAGATACATATACATACATATATATGTATCTATGTATATAAAATAATAAATACATATACATATATATATATATATATATATATATATATATATATATATATATATATATATATATATATATATATATATATATATATATATATATATATATATATATATATGAAAAATAAACAATCAAAATTCTTAATTTTGTCAAAGATTAGAAAAGATGATTCTGTCAAAGATAAGAAAAGAAGATTAACATGTAAATTTAATACTTACAAAATGTTGAATAAAGTTCATAATTCTTTTCAAGAATACTAAACAGGAATGCATTATATGCAAAAAAAAAAAAAAAAAAAAAAAAAAAATACATATCAAAAATTCCTTAACTTGTAAAGTTTACAATTTACATATTTTATATACTGGCAGATAACGAAAATAGGCTCATTTTTATCCAAAATAACATCAAATAGAGTGCATTCTTTAGAAAAAGATGAACATTAAGGAACAAAGAAAAAAAAAAACAATTTATAATATTTAAAGAATTTATATCTGGTTTCTAAACAAAAGGTATATTAATATATAAGTATATGCCTAAGCCAAACAATGTGATTGAAGGAATATTTGCGAATCAAAGGAAAATGTTCAATAACACTAGATAACAAAGATAAAACAACTTAATTTTAATTATATTCACAGAACAAGTAGTTAAGCTAAAAATTGCAAGAGGTTTAAGATTCTACAGATAAATACTAATATGAAAAAGAATATTTGAAAAAGATTGACTACAGTACAGATGTATTTAATTTTTAATATGGTATTGACAATAAAACATAATAAAAGAATAACAATAAAATAGAATCAGAGATCAGTACAGATCAGAGATATAATATATCAACCAGATAATCTAATCACTAGTTGCATACTAGGGTTAAAACTTTTTAAAATTTTTTGTTTCCAATATGTAAAAAAATAAACTTTTTAGTTTAAAATTAGTTAAAAAATCATTAGTTCATTTACATTTTAAAAAACATCACCCTGCATTACATGCTTGGCCTTATAACAGAAAAATTTTTTCCTCTAAAAGCATTTATATCTGGGTCTCAAAAATTTTTTCAGAGGTTTTAGAAATAGCAATGGTTATAAATAAAAATCAATTTAATAATATTGTAAACAAAAAGTCATCTTTTATATTTTGTAGAAATAATTTTAAATTTCCTAATTATAGAAACTTAAAAAATAAAGTTTGAAAAAAACTAAAACAACTAATACTTTGATTGCAAAAAAACTTCTTTATTAAATGTTGCAATTCTTTTCTTTCTATAATTGCTTGATTGGTTTTTCTGCATTGAATTTGATGATGGACTGGAATAATGAAAATTTAAAAGTCTCAACGAAGAAGAAACATCACCACTCTAAATATTTACAATTAAATTTAGAATAACTTTTAAACACAAAAAAAAAAATGTTTAAAACAACTTTTTATTTAAGTTATTACAAAATAAATTTGTTTGTAGTCAATAATAAATCTTAATAATAAAACCAAAACATTTCAATTTAAAATTATATTTTAGAGATATTATTAGCGAACTATTAGCTCTCACACATAATTAGAAACTTCTAAAACCAAACAAAATTTTTTTTATTTGGTTTTAGAAAATTCTATAGAAATTTCTTTAACAGCGGTAGTGGTGTAATGCTTGCTTTATTAGAGAGAGGTTCTAAGTTCAATCCCCACCATGCCCTACGTAGTATCGCAACTTGTTTCTCCACACAGCAACCTTGTTCATTAAGGTTTGTGTTTCAGAATTATAGAGTCGAGAGAGGGTTAAAAGCACAATTAAGTTGCCTACTTATTTGTAGTGGTCTTCTCAGCTTTGGGGAGGTGAATTAACATTAAACAAAAAAAACGAAACAAAAAACTTATTTAAAGGAGTTTTAAACCTTCGAGACATGCTGTGTTCATATTTAAGAGAATGATAAAAAAAAAATGTTAGGGCTAATTTTTTTTGATTAAATCAAAAGAATAAATGCATACCAAGAAAAACTAACTTTTTTATTTTAGTCTAAGCTTGCCTTTTTTGTTTTGTTGTAGGCCAAATAGTCAGCATAATGTATGCCACAATCTACTGACTTGATAATTTATTCAAGCGCAGGCCTTGCGATAAAGCGTCGGGCGATGTGAATTTTACGTCGTTTAAGAGCGATTTTGCGTGTAGCTAGGGCTATTTACGTCGAGCAAAAAAATTTTTGTTTGAGTATATTTAAAGATATTTTTGAGCGCAATTTTAATGAAGTAATTTACGATTATTTTAACATTTAATAAAGTATTTTAAAAACCACATGCAGTTGATATAAAAGTTTGAAATACAAAAAAATTAAATATGCTCATTATTTACAAGTAGAAAAAATTCAGATTAAAAAAAAAAGTTTAATCTTTTTAAGCTAACATTTTAATAAAATTATTTAGCAATAGCAAAGTTGTCGATAAAATTGAACAAAAATATTTTCGTTTAGTTTTAGATTTTTAATTTAAATAATTATTTTACGGGGGTTTATTAGGTTTTAAAATTATTCCATAGATTTAAAATATTTATTAACTGTTTGATGTATTTAAAGAGTAATTTCGAGGAAACATTTTAAAAATTGGTAAGCGCAAATAAAAAATATTTTATTTGCGCAAAGATTTTTATTCTAACATTTTATTTTATTTTACTAGAAATAAAATTCCTTGTAAACATTAAAAATCTATTCAAAACGTTCGTTAAAGTTTTTTAGTAATACGAGTGATTTTGCTTATCAACCGCTTTATGAAAATAAATAAAAATAAGTTAATAAAAAATTATTATATAAAATCGCTGGTAAAAATATTAGCTATTGCACAGTTTTTAATCGAACAATATTAAAATTTCCAGTTTATTACTCTCTGACTTTTTAAAAAGAAAAAATAGTTATTTGAAAAACTTTAAATTACATATTTGAGAAGAAAAAAAATTCAAATATTAGCATTTATAATTTTTTTAAATGATTAGTTATAATGTCTTTTATTCGTTTAGTATAGACAAAACGTGTCAAACGTCAAGAAAATAAACAAATGTTTTTACATATTAAAAAATGAAACATTCCAAAACATTTTAAAATAATAACATTTCTACATTAATGATTTCAAGTAGTTTTGCGGTAATTAAGTAAATTGGTGCAGTTAATGTCGATAAATATGAAAAGCAAATAAAAAGAATTTATAGACGTCAAAAATCAGGCCGTGCTTATGCGTCGTGCAGTTTTTATTCATCACAAGGCCTGCAAGTGTGTTTTATTATTAAGTGTTTTAGTACATGACATCATTGACTCTTGTTTGTTTACATAATCGATCTTTTACACAAACAAAAAAAATCAATGATATCATGTACCGAAACTCTTAGAAATAAAAGGCGCTTGGATAAATTATTAAGTCTGTCGATTGTGGCATATATTATGCTGAATTTTTGGCCGACAACAAAACGAAAAAGGCAAGCTTCAACTAAAATAAAGAAGTTTGTTTTTCTTGGTATGCATTTATTCTTTTGTTTTAATCAAAAAAATTTAGCCTAAACATTTTTTTTATCATTCTCTTTAGAAGAACACAAGGGTTTGGATGTTATAGGGGTTCCAAACCCCTGTTTGTTTCAAACAGGGGTTTGGAACCCCTTTAACATCTAAAAATTTTTCCTAATGTTGTAAGCTTTTTCAAAATTTTTTTTGAACTTTTGATAGTTTTTTAAAACTGTCTTTCTGAAAATGCTAATATATATTTGTTTTTTCTTTTTAATTCTTAACCAGGATATACATACATAGGTAATCATACACAGTCATAACCATTCATAAAAAAAAAGGGAGGTTGGAGTGGCACCCATCACTTCGAGTTAAAAAAAAATTAAAAATGTAAATTAAAAGTAAAAACAGTTTATTTATATTATTCTATATTAAAAGTTAGATCAACTTACAAAAAACTCTTTATCAAGAGGTTCAGAAGAATCCAATTTTTTTAAATTTCTTGTGTAAGACTGATCTTTTTTTGCACGATTATAGCTCTGCCTGACAGACTTGGTAACATTACGATTTGGAGATGCTCCTAAACCTCAACAAAACATAACACATTATAACATTTATTTTTCATTTTTATAAAAATATTTATAACATTATTGGGCAATATGATAATTTTATAACAATATACTTTTTTTATTGGGCATCATGATATATTCATTATATACTTTTAGAGACAAAGCTTAATTTTAATTTTTCATAAAAACTGTGACAAAATTTTTAAACATAATTTGTGTTAAAAGTTAAATACTATTTCTAACCAATTATATTTAATCATCCAATTAAAATTTACTCCATTTTAATTGGATGTAAATCATGTTAATTGCCATGAAATAATTAATGATTTTTGATTTTAGTTTTGAAGTTTTTCACATTTTTACAATTATTTTTTTGAGATACTATACTTTTGAGATACTACTTTTAAGATTAAATTTTTTGATGAGTTCTAGGGCTGGGCTCACTTTCCCTAATACTTAGATTTATTCACTTCATAGAAATAGTTTTAAAAGTCAATTAATTTAACAGCAAATTTATATTTCAGTTAACTATAAAAATTATAAATATAAAAACCATTGTGGATATAATCAATTTAATAATCAAGTGTGGATATAATCAATATAATATATTATTAAGAACCAAGTGTGGAGCCAACTGATAACAGTTTGACTTATTTTAAAGATTTGATTTCAAAAATATTGCCTATGGATTTATGTACCTTTTTTTAATGTATAATTAGTAAAATTTATGTAAATTTAAGTTAACGTTTAACAAAAGTATTTAAGAAAATAATTGGTTATCATCACTGAAACAGTTTAAAACTAAGAATTAATTGTATTTAGTTTTTTTAAATAATATTCTTAAAAAATACATCTCATACAAAAAATACCATTAAAATTTCTTCCTTTAAATTTAGTTTTTTCAGTTTCATACTCTAAGCTAAGTCCAGGAGTCCATCGATTTACATGATGATGTATAGGTTGATTTTGGACTTGTCCGTTAGAATGATGCATCTTTTATATCTTTAGATTGACCGAAAGTCGTAATATCTCTGCTTAAATTTTTCCTATCATAAAATAATAAACTCTCCAGCCAAAATAGGCAGAAATGAGAGCTGCCTAAATATTTACAACAAATGTCTTCACTTATAGCCAAGTAAGGCGTTGCTTCATTATAATTTACAATGTTGTTGCTCATCTTTAGCACTCCATGATTCTACAACAACAGTAATTTGGTTTTAATGCTAGTACCTAGTTATTTTTTATGTAATTTTTTTAATACAGCTGATGATGTTAATAAAATTTAAGTTGGAGACAATAGTTTCTCCAACTAAAGCTCAGAAAGTAACGCCAGAGCAAAACGGAAGACGCAAAAAAATATGTTAGATTTTGTAACGTTTTAAGAAATCGGGTCGTCAGTGCGAGAACACGCTTGACTGCAATGATCGCTAATAAATAATACAAAAAGTAAACAGCGCATAATTGACCAAGGATTTATAAATTCAAGATGAAGGACTAACTATTTAATAAAGGTTACAAGTACATCCTCTTGATGTCAATATCATGTCGCCTGTACCGTTTGCCTTGGAATTCATATGTGTATTTTTTGTTACGTTAATAATACTTCATCAATATGGAGATTTACGAAAACAGCATGTTTTAGTAACACTTGCGGTATTTATTTCGTGGTTTTTCTCGTTTCTTATTGTATTTATACTTCCACTTGACGTTTCAAACAGTTGCTACTTAGAGTGCTTAAAGCGTTCGAATTCAACCAATATGCTTAAAAATATTTATCCACTAACTAGAACTGATTTTGAAAAGCAAAGGGATGAGAAGCCTATTTGTTTTGTTCCTTGGTCCTATGTATCTGGTGATCTGTTACCTTATTTATGGCGTGTTATTTATTGGTCTTCGCAATTATTATCATGGATTATTTTACCTATGATGCAATCTTATGTTTATGCTGGTTCGTTTACTGTTTGGGGTAAAATAAAAACAGCTCTATATGAAAATGCTATTTGGTATGGGAGTTACTTAGTTATATTTGGTGCATTATTAATTTACGTTGCACTAAAACCAGAGTTAGCAATTAATTCAGATAGTTTAAAGTTAATTGGAATAACTGCATCAAATACATGGGGTTTATTGCTTTTAGTATTGTTACTTGGTTATGGATTAGTTGAACTGCCAAGAACTTCATGGAATATGTCACAATCTGATCTAAGACTTGAACATACTTACTTCAAAGTCTCTAAGTTAAGCACTTCCAAAGAAGATGCAGATGAAGAACTAGCAGATACTCTTAACCAAGTAAAAAAAGCATCAGAAGAAATAAAATATAATAGCAATTTAAGAAAACATTTAGATGTAATCATTAAAAAATGTCCTGAAAGTAGTGTTGCGCTTTTTTGTAAGGGTAATGATGATTTTTTAGACTACAAAGCAGGTAATCTTGAGTTTAATGAAAAAGCTCTTGTAAACTTACATAAAAAAGTAATGGTGATTACCCAGCGTGCTCATCGAACACATGTTCAGTGGAATGCTTTACTTAAGTTAGCATTTTACTTAGAAGATGTTGAGAGAAATAAATCTAATACTGATAAAAAGTTTAAATTATCATTCTCTGAATATACTCAGAAAAGTATTCTTGCTATGCGCTTATTATGGTTTTGGGAGATAATCATAAAACCTTGGATGTTTCGTGTACTCTCGTTGCTTTTATTGACATTAAGTATTTGTTTGGTTTGGTCAGAGTCAACATTTTTTATGACTGAGCCTGTTTTATCTATATTTACGCATCTTATTAATATAACAAAACACAATTATTTATATTTTCAAATTGAAGTTGTATCCTGTGTGACCATAGCTTATATGTGCATTTGCACATATTATACTGTTTTTAAAATTAAAATATTTAATTTTTACTATTTTGAGCCTCATCATGAAACAGATGCCAACAGTTTGCTTTTTAGTGGGCTGCTGTTTTGTCGCCTCACTTATGCTATATGTTTAAATTTCCTTGCTATGATACACATGGATGGACATGTTACTGGAAGAAGTGGAACTAAAATTAGTGAGACATATTTTACACAGTTTATGGGTCATATGGATTTGCTTTCTTTCATTGCAAAAGGTTTTAATTTGTATTATCCAATAATAGTTTTGCTTGTTTGTGTATGTACTTTTTTTAGTATTGGTAATCGGTTATTACATTGTCTTGGAATTCAGCAATTTTTAAGTGACGACGACTTTTCAGCAGATTTTGTTCGTGAGGGTAAAGAGATAGTCAGGCGTGAAAAAAGAAAAATTGAAAGACAAATAAATGGCAAAAATTGGTCAGCAAGATCTAAAGCTGTATCTGATCGCTATGTTGGTGAAAAAAGTCTGGAACATACTGAAAATAATTCAGATGACTCTATATTAGAAACATCAAATTTAAGTTCAAAAACAAGACTTAACGTTAACAAACCAATGCTGTATTCAAAATTAAATCATAGTGAGGACAAAGTTAATTTAATTTCTGATATTGAGTATGCACCTCCAGAAACAAATGACAGGGTTGTAAAAGGTTATCAAAATATAAAGGGAGTTTCCCTTTCCAATGTTCACTCAAGTGTTTTGAGTCGTTCAAGTGTACCAAGAAATATATTTGATGATGCATAATTAAATATAAATCTATGGTTGTATTTATTTTTACTTTAATTGTGAACACATTTTGAATTGTTTATAATATTTAAGAAATTTAAGCATTTGATTTATTTATACTACTTTATAACGCATTTTTTAAGGTTTTTGGTTTCCTTCCTTATGTATTATATATTTATTATATGATCATGATTTATTATATGATCAAAATTTCCTCTTCAAAAAGTCTTGCTTTAAGTCAACGACATCGCTCTATGCGTTGTGAAGCAGTTGCAATTACCATAAGTGCGCTAAAAGAATTTGTAAATATATCCCAAAGTTTAAAATTAAAACAAATTAGTACTTACGACAGTTTATACTTATGCCAATGTTTAAAAATTCATTTGGTGCACTTATGACAGCTCGCACTTGAGCCAGTTTTTACAACTGCTTTGCACTTATTCAGTCCTCCCTATTAAATATGGTAATTTTCAAATTTCTTAATTTTTTTTTGTACATTATGCAAGCCGTGGCGCAGTGGTAGCGCACTTGCCTCATATATAAAGGTCCGTAGTTCAAACCTCACCTCTGAACAAGTTTTGCGACATCGGTTGGGAGGGAGGCGTTCACTTCCAATTAAATGCTCATTCGCGGTGCTCTGTGATTAAACTGTAAAGACTTAATGGGGCACCTAAATAAAATAAAAAAATTGAAAACCAAGAAAATAAAAAATGTTTGGGTCATTATTTTTTTTGCAAAAACAATGACCCAAACATTTTTATAAGCCCAAATAATCTTTACTGACACAATTTACGAAATCAATCAATCATATCGGACACAATACGAAATCAATCATGGCTTAATCGATTTTTACGGTTACACAAACTTGTGTGATCGTAAAGATTGATTGATTGGACCATGTTACTACAATTTTTTAGTTGTTATAAATTTTTTGCAATAAATTTACTTTTTATTAGTGAAACAGTATTTGCCATGCGTACTTTTAAGATCCTCCGTCCCCCCTAAAAAGTACGCACGTTGTTGAAATACTTCCCCTTTCCCCCACCCACTCTCCCTCCTCTTTGCTTTATTAATAAATAATTTTATAATTTAAGCAAAACTGTATAAATTAGGAAATATTTTGTAAAATAGAACGTTCGTCAAGTTGATCATACCCCTTCCCATTATTTATTAACCGCTTTTTGCAGACCCCTTTTCCTTCTAATCTCCCTTAGATACTTTATACGACCCCAAAGCCCTTGAATTTGGTACCGGATCCTAATTTTGAAGAAATATATATATATGTATATTGTCTCAAAAATTAATAAAGTTTTTGCTAATATAGTTGATTTTCTAAACTCTCAATTCAAATGATTAAACTATGATATTAAATCTGAATCCATTTATAGTTACAACTTGGGTTTATCTATTTCAGACATTATTAATGAACTTATCGGTTTAAACCCTTATAAAATTTTTTTCCATTTTAAAAAATCTTTCATGAATCCTTTAATTCTGGAATCCACTCTTTGCAAAACATATTGTCTGCGTTAGGCCTAATTGCTATTGAGGCAGAAATAGCAGCTCAATTAAATTTAACATGAGTTATAAACCGATTTGCAAATACTAAATGAAAAAAACTTTTATTAGATTTTTTACTCATTGTATTTATTTAGTTTATCACACTCATTTTTATTTTATTATAATTGTATTTAAGAATAAGATTTTTGTTTCCATCTATAATTTTTAACACTGCTAAATGTATAATGAGTAACACTGCTTTACTTACAAGTCTAATCTAAGAATTATTTAGTATGCTGCCTTAAAATTTTATTAACTTCTGAACAGAAAGGATCCCAAAGTAAAATGATGAGTTAGATGATAAAAACGTCTTCACCAAAAATAAATTCATTAAAATGTTATAATAATACACCAATCACTAAATCATCTTTTATGTTGTATAATATAGCATTTAGTTTTACTAAAGTAAACTAAAGCAGTATATTTTGTCTATTTATTTAAAGTAACAACAGTACTTTGCGCAGAACATTTTGAGGAATTAGCAAGCCTGATATGACTAATTGTGATGATGTCAAAGAGTTTTTTTTAACAGTTGAGATTATAACAGAAAAAAATTATGACAGTCGCAGATCTAAGGAGTGGTTATTGTAGCTACACAGTTTAAAGTTGTACTGATTACGCTTAAGTGGCTTTAAAAATAAAAACTTGACGACGATTAAAGCTTTGCTTTTTTTTTTGCGGTATTAAACCACTAAAAATTTATATAATTGTCAACGCAACAAAACTTTATATTTAACTTGACAGACGTTTTGTTTTATTATTGTTTTCAAAAAAATATTATACTATCAATTTTTCAACCGTAAAAATATATCTCGTCTTCATATACGGTTTTAACATGCTCGTTTTATAAAAATATGATGTTAAATACGGACTATCATTAACAAGATTTTATTTGCAAATAAACATCGTTGCAAAAGCATTTATAGGATGAAAACGTCTTTAATGTTTTTATCCAATATATTGTTTGAGTTTTGATTGGCTGTTTGAGTTTGGCTGTTTTGATTGGCTGTTTGAGTTTGGATAATAAAAGTTACCGCGAAACTGAAAAATGAATCTCCAAGATCTTTCTTGCTGTCAGACTTGCTGCTTTCTTTTAAAGACGGTTGATTTCTATTAGGAGAGTGGAAACAAGCAGTTTATGGTTATGTATTACTGAGTCATTGGATAAGAAATGTTTAGATTTTTTAGACGTTTTGCATAATAGAAAATGCAGAAGTAACAGTACTTATCATAAAAATTTGAAGGAAATTTCACACATCACTTCATATAGATTTTTTTTTTTTTGGTATAATAAGTTTTTATAAGCATTTATAAAATTGCAAACTCATAACGTATGTTTTACTATTTTTTTAAACCTATTTTCAAGATTTTTTTGCAATATTTGCATGTAAAATAAGGTGCTCAGGACTTTTCCTAATTCCTTGACAGACATGAAAAAAGTTGTCTTATAGACGTCGCACATTTTGTAACTTGCTTCCATAGAATACATTTTTAATCTTGTTTTTACAAAATGTCCCCCTTTTTTCCAAACACACATTAAAATGCATTAGCTAAAAGCTAGCAACCTTATAATGTCATTTAAACTAAATATTTTTATTATTTGTTTGTTTGCGTTTGTTTTGTCTCGTCATAAAATGCAAAGTATGTGAGATTGATTACACAAGGAAAATTTGACGTTGTAATCCCCACCCAGGAACCCAATTCCCAACTAACCCTCTATTCTTCTTTGCCATTACTATCTTTTACAATAAGTTTATATATTTTTTTCCCCTTCTTCATTTTATTATTTTAACAACATCGTTTTTCTGTCTATAATTTATCTGTTTTTATTACTTACTTATAAAATTGCGAACCATATAATGAAGATGCAGAGGCGTAAATTGCGAGAAGGTCTGGAAAAATATAATTAAAATAATGTGATAAACTAATTACATGATAGATACTTTATAGAAATGTTTGTAAAAGAATGGAAACTTTCAAAAAAGAAAAAATGGAAACAAGTTCAAAGTATGGTTAAAAACATTTTTAGCCACCTGATTGACAATAGTAAGATCCTGGGATTAATGGCTCGTGATTTGTCACTTGCGACTTATGTTTGGTAATTAAGAGATAATGGGACGCTTTGGAGCGAAAACAAAAGAGCCCAGACATTTAATATATCTGCTCCTCGCCCCTAGCAAAATTACGTAACACCGCTCCTTTGTTCAGCTCCCACTCCACACCGCTCAAATACTCTAATACAATGGTTTAAATAGTTATACAATAAAAAACTTTACAGGTTTCTTTACAGGATTTTACAGGTTTTCCAGTTTCCAAGGTTTCTGATTAAAAATCTCAACGATCTTTTATCAAAAACATAAAAGCATAATAGCGTAAAAAACAACATGCTGTGTAACACGCATATATAGATATTTGCATTACATACATATGTATATCAAACCTAACTACATTAGTTTGCCATTTATTTTATAAAACAGACAACATATTTTACTATATATTGTTACATGCACTATTTTTTTTTTTTTTTAAGTTGATTAAGGTGCCCCAAAAAGTCCTTACGGTCTTATCACAGAGCACCGCGGAAGAGCATTTAATGGGAAGTTCACACCTCCTTCCCAACCGATGTCGCAAAACTTGCCCAGAGGTGGGGTTTGAACCAGGGATCTTACGTTTCTGAGGCAAGTGCGCTACCACTGCGCCACGGCTGTTTTAAAATTATGCACTATATATACATAACAATTTCCAAAATATAATAAACGCATACCGCATTTCTGACGACAATAAAGATGTCCCAATTTCAAGTCATCTGTGCTTTGCCTTACTTCTCCAAGCAAATCATGTCTCTTCAAATACAGTTTATTTACCAAATATGTAAACTGAAATTGTAGTTCCTTTTTTTACTTGTATAACAATTTTTCTACGGATTGAAAAGTTTCTTAAAGTTCCAAATGTTTCTTGAAAATTCTAAATGTTTTTGAAGAAATTTCGACTCTTTTTGACAATTTTAAAAATTTAGGAATATTCTGGAGGATGCTCAGGAATAATCTGAAGGATGTCAAGTTAAGCGAAGGTATATGATTGTAACTTCAGTGTTTGGCAGAAGTAGCTTTCGATATACGATGGTGCATAGGTTTTTCCGAACCGAAAAAAATCATTTTTTTGATTTATGCAAGTTTTTATTGACCTAGCTGAGAAGAGATTTAGTTGGTTTAACACCATACTTGGTGTGTGTTTTAACATCTAACTTGGTGTGTATTTTAACAACTAACTTGGTGTTTGTTTTAACACCTAACTTGGTGTGGCATTTCAAAACCTAAATTGGTAAGGTATTTTAACACCTAACTTGGAGGTCTTTCTCATTTTGTGCAATTCAAGATGAATCCAGACCACTATTGAAAAAATGTTTAAAGGGCCCAAATACAGTTTCGTCTAATGTTTGAAGTTTATTTGAAGTATGTGATGGCAGCGTAAGAATGGCTGTAATTCTGTTGTCTATATATAAATAGGACTCACTTTGTCCATGATTTGTAAGACCTTGTGTAAAACAACGGTAATATAATTTTTAGAAAAATATTTTAAAATCTAAACAAAATTCTTACTTGTCGTCCAGCAAGAAGGGCTAAACCAAATTTTGAGTAATCTGAAGTACCCCTGTTACATCCAGATTATAAATTTGGGATATTGTAAAGTTTTATCGTGTAATAAGATCATGAAATTCATTTTGAAAATCTACTATTGTTACTCTTTTAAAACTGGTCATTCAAGCAAGACTCGTAGCTTCAGGTAATTGTATTGATAGGCTAAGATCACGTTTCATAAATGACGAGAACCATTGAGGTCCTGCAGAGTTTCATTCCTTCCATTTTCGTAGATACTTTTTTGATGTTAGACCATGGAACATGGCTAAGCATTTAATTAAATATTTAGCTAGAGAGGCTTCTATAAACGGGGAAAAAGCTTGACTTTTCTAGAAATGAGTTGTCGCATCAACAGTTATTAAATCGATATTATGATGCTTACTCTTTTTGATATGGTCGAAGAGTCTTGATTTGCTCAAACCGTGTTTAGACTCTTTCTGATCCTTAAATTATTTGTCTAGACATTTTTTACGGCTTCCTTTAATTTTTCAGTTGTGAATGAACGCGTGGTTTTTCTCTTATTGTTTCTGTTCATCTTTTGATTAGCTGAGATAAAAGTAATAATAAAACTTAAAACTTGTTGAAAAAAACTCTTTTTTGTTTATTAAGTACTTAATAAACGAAAAAGAGTTTTTTTAACTTAAGTTAACTACACTCTTTAGTTTAGCGGTATGGCTTTTATATAAGTTCAAATTCTTCGTGCGGAATTAGCGGTGTGGCTTTTATATACGTTCACTTGAAAATTCCTTCGTGCGGAATTAATCTACAAAGGAGTTATAGTGTTGCGTCGTAAATGATTGTGTGAATTGAAATTTACATGTGCTTACCAACAATTTGACCATAGACATCATTGTCCTAATGTTAACAGGGTAGGAGATTTTCAAGTGTCCATTCTCTCCCCTTGTACAAAATCTCCCCGGACTCCCCTAATCTACTTATCATGTTTTAACAATAGTATACTTTTTTGAGAACACTTAAATTAAATCCTGATACAACGGCACACATTTGCAACCAGTCAAATAACTGCTGCAGATGTTGCAAAGTATAGTTTACACTGCAGAGTTAATTTTTAAACAAATCAGATTGCTACTTTTAGTAGTGAGAAACCAATTAACTTTTCCGATTTTCTAGAAGTTTTTAAAAGAATATTTTTTCATCTTGTTCGAACAATATAAAAAATTATTCAGACTGGAAATGAAAAGAAAAAATGTAATAAGTAACAAGAAGTAAAAGAATGAGAACAAAGTTGCTAAATACACTTTTTAAGTTATTAATGACACTTCAAGCACTTTGAGTGCTTGAAACTTTATTTTGTCTATTCAGGAAAAATTCTAACAAAAAAAGTTTTTAAATTGCAAGCTATTTCTTATTTTCTCTTGTAAATACATTTGTTATCAACTTTGATGACTTGAAGCAGGGAACCTGAACAAGATTCTTACTTTTCCACTAATTTCTTTCATTATTTTGCATATGTGTTTTGAGTTGTGTTTATATTTATCAAGTAGATTAGTGTTTTTAAATTTTTACACATTTTTTCAAAGTGATATATAAAATTGTTTTATATATTTTCATTTTACAGCGATTTTGTTTTTAAATATTTTATTAATTTCTTCGTAAGCATGGAAGATATTTACTTGATAATCCAAGGTGTTTATGCCTTGTTTGAATTGATTCATTTTTGAAAAACACAAAATTTTCTTCAAATATAATTTCTAGTTGCCTGGATACAATATTTCAAAACTCGTTTTTGTTAAAAGTTATATTATTATACGACTTTTTATTTGCTAATGTTATGATTATATTTGTTATGATTAGGTAAAAATACAGTCATATTTTTTCATCAAGTTTTTGTATATATAACAGTTTAACTGGATTTTTCGGATAGTTTTTTTTTTAAACTTTATGTGAAGTTTTCATCATAAAAGCGTATATGTAAACACACGGATTTACCATTTTAAAGGCAAAGTACTACATTTTTCATGTTCCTTTTTTTATTTGAGACTGTTATTGTACGTCTGGTAACATATATATTTGATACCTGGCATTTCTGAAAACAGCTTACTGCATTTAGAGATTGTTGCTTTCAGATTGCAGGAGAACAATTTGCTTGACAATGTTCGTATCAGTTACTATTGAAAGGGTAATACTAACTTCACAACACACTTTACAGTATGATGGCTCTCACTGTTATTGCCATAATACATAGAGTTACCCTAACCTTAACCCTGACAGATGTATGTCGCATCTGGAACATACGGGTTATAGTGTCTATAGGGTTATATAGATGTTGTTATTAGGTTGTGGTTATTAGGTTGAGGTTGCTAAGTTAATTATTATTGCGGTTGTTAGGTTATATAGTGAATAAAGGGTTATAAATTTACAATAAATAAAATTACATATTATAATAAATATTGTAATAAAGATATTATAGCTCTTTTTTATTTTTTTTTATTATTTTTTTATTTATTATTATTATATAATTATATAATATATATATATATATATTATATAATATATATATATATGTATATATATATATATATATATATATATATATATATATATATATATATATATATATATATATATATATATATATATATATATATATATTATATAATTATTATTTTTTTTATTATTTTTTTAATTAATTGTTTGCAACTCTTTGCGTTGTATTAATTTTGTGTATGATGTATATTCGGGTAGGCCAGCAACAAATATTCAATTTCTAAATTATTTCTCTGCGCAGTAACCTTGTTCCTCAAGGTTCGTGTTTCATTCTTAAAGAGTTGAAACCACAATAAAATGAAAAAAACATTAAATGTATATATTAAAAAATAACAAATACTTTTTACTCTTAAATATTTTTAAGTTTAGTGCTATTTTATCTAAAATTTACTTAAAGGAAGAAATTTACTTAAAGAAAGACAAGTTTTAAAAATTTTTCGTTTGTCAGCCCACACTAATATATATGTTACTTTTCAAAAATAAATGGTTTGCATAAAATGTGATGTAATTAAACAATCCATTTTTATATAATTACAAACATTTTTATAGTACACAAAAAAGTAAACAATTTAAAAACAATAGAACAAAACTGTAACAAAATTTGAATTTAGCATTAAATATATATTTAGAAAATTTTATTTGTGATAAGAAAAAGTTTTTTAATTTTTTAGACCTGTATAATAGGAAAAGTAATATTGTAGATAGAATATAGTTTAGATAGAAGTATGCTGAAAAAAAAATTGTTGTAAATAGAATTGTTGTTAAAACTTATGCTTATGCATTGTTGTTAAAACTTATGCTTCCAATAAATCAGTAACTTTTAATGAAGCAGTAACTTTTAATGAAGCAGTAACTTTTAATGAAGCAGTAACTTTTAATGAATCAGTAACTTTTAATAAAGCAGTAACTTTTAATAAAGCAGTGAACTTGTAACCTGAGATGACTTTAACAATATAAAATAATTAAATATTAAAAAAAAATTTATATTACAGAAATATTTAAAAAAAATTAATCTTCTATACATAAAGGTTAGAGATGAGTTGATTAACAACTACAAACTACAATTAACATTTATTTATACAAAATTTCCCTACTGTATTTAATTAAAAAACTCAACAATAAAGTCTACGAAAGTCTTTATTAAACTCTAAGAAAGTCTACATTAAACTCTTTGAAAGTCTACATTAAACTCTACGAAAACGCTCATAATAATTTATCCATAACACAAAAATTGAATAAAAAATATTTTAAATGAGCGTAAATTTATATTGTGGTTTCTGAAAAAATATTTTTATACAGGGATTCTAAAATAAGTGATTTACTTCTTTAAACATAATAAACAACTGAAAACTGACATTTTGTTACATAAATAGGTTATCAACATATTACATATTGTCAATATGCAATATGATTAAATATATTGTACTATTTCATAATCTAAACTACAAAGACAAAAACTGACATCCCATGACTACCACATTTTAAGGTTCAAAACCCTCACATACCAAAATGATTGCGATGTTACTAATACACCAAAAATCTTGATGTAATAGAAACAGAATTTAATTTCCAAACTTTTTTTGAATTTAATGTTTTTATTCAAACAAGCAGAAAAGGAAAAATGAACAAAATTTGTACCATTTGTACCAACAGTTCTTAGATTATTTAACAGCACCCTTTTAACCATTCATTTGACCCTTCATTTGAGTTTCTCACATTAAATATCTAAACAAAAGTAGAAAACCACAAAAGTCATTTCAAATAACTTTTTAATATTTTAAATAGATGGTTACATTATGGAGGAGAACTTAATTGAACCAAAAATACAAGAACTTTAAAATTTACATTAGAAATGTAATATAAAAGTAAGCTTTCTGCAATATCAATTAAAGTACCATCTAGCCAATCAAATGGATTTAAAAAAAAATCTATACATTGTGGTAATAATGTTGAATAAAGCATTGTCACTCAAACACAACTACAAACTGCTCAAGCAGCTTTTATTAAAGAATATAGATATAATTCACATACTTCTTACGGTCGACTTAAGTCTTTGAAGAATTCGTAACACCAGTTAAAAAATTATTATCAGAAAACTTTTTACCTGTTTTCTTTGGTACTGAGGGTTCCATAACCAAGGAGAACAGGAACTTATTGGCGCTGAATCCATTAGAGGAAGCGTGTAATTGGTAATATAATAACTGAAGCCAAGGAACAACATATTGCCTCCAAAAAAAACAAAAATTGCATGCAAAATCCATAATTAACCAGTTAGAATTCATGAAAGAAAAAAATGATTATGGTAAAACGGTTTCTGAAATAAAAACGAAAACAAACATGGGTTAATTAAAAGAAAGAAAAAATTAAAAGAAAGAGAAGATTAAGTTAATATATGCAAGGCTTCCAGAAACTCTTAAACTACTGGTTGAAAAGGCCTATGACAAAAGCGCCAGCAGCTGGTTAAACACTTTACCAATTAAAGAAAAAAATCTAGATCTAAATAAGGAAGAGTTTAAGGACGCACTTAGATTGAGATACAATGTGCCATATGCTAGTTTACCATCCTACTGTGCTTGTGGAGAAAAATTTAACGAGCTATATGCAATGTTATGCAAAAAAAGTGGCTTTGTGTGCAACAGACATGATAATATCAGAGACTTTTCAACTGTTTGCTTAACTAAAATTTGTACTGATGTTCTAGCGGAGCCGCATTTAATTCCGTTGAAAAATAAAAAATTTTATTTCAAAAGTGTCAATCCAAGCAACAAAACCAGACTGGATATGAAAGCAAAAGGGTTATGGAGGAAGGGAGAAACTGCTTTTTTTTAGGTCAGAGTAACGCACGTAAATTCCTAGTCTTCCAAAAAACAGACGTCCTACGGACGACACTTGCCCACTGGGTAGACACAAAGAAGCGAAAAAACGTGAATATTTAGAACGAGTACATAAATCCCATTGATTTTTGGTACAAATGGTTGACTCGGAGACAAAAGTAAACGCTTTACGACACTACTGATTCATAAACTGTCCATAAAAAATGGTGAGAGGTACAAAGCAGTTATAAACTGGTTAAGGATACGTCTATCAATGGAGATTACGCGAGCCTCCCTGCTCTGCCTAAGAGGCTCATTAACTCCACTTAGGCACTACCACTCTGATGATGTTGGTTTAGAAAATGTGCAAAGTGGTCTTATTTAGTTTGTTTAATTTTAAAAGTGTTATTATATGAATTACTTTGAATTTAAAAAAAAAAATATTGCTCAGAGAACTTGCAGAATAAATTAATGTTCTACATTTTGAAACTCATTCTAAAAGTCAGTTCTTTTTCTTAACATTATTTTTTTTTTAATCTTCTTTTTCAGTTATTAGCTTTGTCATTTTGAAACTTTTTTTAAATAAATAATAGTTGAAAATACGATTCCGTAATTTGTCATAAATTTTGTTGAAAATACCAAATCAGATGAAACAACAAATTAAATAGATCAACAGTTTCATGATAAATCAATAGAATTGTGATATATCAATAGAATCGTGATAAATTAATAGAATCGTGCAAAATAGCAACAGCAAAATTTTACGATTAAAAGTTAAAATAGCACCAGTTAATTAGAGTTTTGAAATAGTTCCATGTTTTAAGCAAACATACTTCTACACTTCATTTTTGACCATTTTAATAAAAATGTTTTTATTAAAATATTATTTCCTTACATTTGAATATTATTCACACTAATAACGTTGTGAACATTCTCCTCCTTTTTAATCAAATAGTAAATACCTTTTGGTTCATTTGCTTCGAGATGGCATAAATTAAACGTTATTAAACGTTTCAAGATAACCTTTCTAACTTGAACATTAGCCACACGTACTTACCTATCGTTTAGAGAGAAAACCTACGTTACTCGACCAAGTCGCTAATTTTCTCCTAAAGTGTTTTCGGATATCTAATACTAGATCTTATCGATAATTAACTGTTACGCTATGCAATTTTTTTTGTGGTTCAAGCATGGATAACTATTCTTTCATCCAACAATGCCAAAAAAATTTTATTAGTTCTTTAGCCTTATTCTCAGTTGAATGAAGCGGTATCCACTGCATTCGCAACAAACATAACACCTAATTGTCCAAATAAACAATGATCGGGTGTAAGGGGTGAGCAGTCTTTGGGATTACTCGATTGGTGAGTCAATAGTCTTGAACTTATAAGTCCTTATGGTCCAGTAAACCGATTAGTTGAAATGCCTTTTTATGCTATTATTATACATATTTTTTTTCCTTTCGCTGTTCGTGATCTTTCGAAGCTCGTTATTTGCTAATATAAAGTTAATTATCAGATTTTTATTTGATTGCTTTGATTGCTCAAATCTTAAAAAAACGCATTTAGATGTTGTAATTCAACTCAAACACAACTTTAAGGTGAATTGCTTGTGAAGACAAGCAAGTAAACAAGGCTAAACAACATTTTTCTTGTTATAGGAATCTTCTTTCCTAGGCTGAAGTTGTGTCAGCCATCTCCAATTTGAGTTGCGGATTAGTACCAAACGCCATTCATCTGAATTTAATTTGGATTTAATTGCCATCAAAGTATACTTTACTTTTAGCATTTTTTTTTTTAATAATTTAAAGTTCATTGGAAGGCCATTGGAATTCCTCTTGTTGGATGAAATCAAGTCCACCCCACCACAAGTTACTTTTTGTAATTTATTTATTTTTACCTCTCTAAATGACAAATCCATTGGGTTTTTCCCAGTAGTACGCAATGCCATTGTTTCGGATTTGAATGAGACTAATATTCGCCCACTCTGTTTGCAACAAAAGTCTAAAACCTTTTAATTGAACTTTTAATCCAGGATTATGTAATAGCGTATATTAATATTATTTTTATTATTACGTGTTTTGCCGGAAAAAAAAGTAAAAATAAAGTTAAGCAAAACAAATGTATGCTGGGACAAGAAAGAGACAAATAAATGCAAGCTGGGGCAAGAAAGAGATAAAGTGTGATTAGTTTAAATGTTTGTTTATAAATTCTGTATTTTAAATTGCTTACTAAGTACTTGGGTGTTAGGAATTTTATTTAAATGCAGTGAAATTTCTAGAACTTGCAAACTACAAAAAACAGAAAAATACGTATCTATTACTACATTTAGTCTTATCGCCTAGCGATTGTGCAAGACAAAACTTCTTTGAAGGAGAGCGCGAGTTTCAAACTTAACACCATACTCCTTGACTCTTATCTTGAAATGCTAACTGAGTTTAATAGAGTGACACGAGTTTTTGACAAAACAAAAGAACTTGACATTCCACCAAATTCATAACAATAAACTAAATAACAAACTGTTCCAAAAGGATTTCGAGAAGCGTCGACAAATGTAAAAGATTGAAAAAATAATTTTATTTAGTGTTTTTATAAGCAACGTAGTATTTTACATTGGTGTATGTTCGATAGTTCTAAAGTCGCATATCAAACTAGATATGCGACTTTTCTTTCTTCTGGTAGCATTTCATCCCAATTTTCTCTTAAATTTCATAGTTTTTCAAATATAATTTTTGCACGGATAATAATAGGAAACAAATACCCAAGTGGATCGTACACCCAATGTTTAATCTGTATGTTATTTTATATGTTTGTGTTTATTTTTGCTACTCTTGCTTCTATGGCAATGTAATCCATCAATTTCTTTAAATTAGACACCCATTTTCCAGCAATTATTCAGCATTTTTCTACAGTTGTGTATGTTGGTTATACAGTCTAACTGCTTTTTCTTCAGTTATAAATAAATCCGCACTGTCAGCCAAATACTTAGACTTATCAACAGTCTCTGCAGCAAGTAAAAACTTCATTTTAAATTTCTCCGATTAAAAATGTTTCAATATGATATTTCTCTGAGGTTTGATGAAGCCCGATGCAAAAGATGGTGAAATTATATTGGAAAAACCTGTTAGAAAAGCGGAGGATTTTAGCGAAATTGATAAAAAAAAAAACATTGTTAAAAAATGAAGAAATTATTTTCAGGTTTGGTTTAATGAATTTAGTTGGTTATTTTATGATCAATCACTGAATCTCTCTTTTGTAAAATCTGCACAAAGTATGGTTTATGTTCTGGTGGAGTATTCAAGCATGAAGTTTGGAAAGCATTTAAAACTTGTAGCATATCCGCAGCAGAACTAAAAGAGGAATCCAGTGTTCATAGGGCTGCAGAGCAAGAACAACTTCTCACCTTAGAAACACGGAGGGAAATTGTTGAAGTGATCATAGATGAATATCACTCTCTTTCAGCATTGCCAAGTCAGTTAATGCAATTGATGGGAGATATCCAAAATGTGTTTCTTTTTTCAAACACATCCAAAAAGATATATTCCACGAGTCCAAATCAAATGAATACAGAATATTAAGACTGAAGTCTATGTCAAGGGCTTAATGGACAACACGAACAAAAGCAGTACAAGTGGTATCGGAGAAGATTGCAGGACTTCATACAATACCAAACAGTCGTCAGGGTGACAAGACTATTGCTGCAGAAACATGAGCACAAATTAAAAGGTTTATTACCTTAGATTTCATCAGTAAAAACACTTTTTTTAAGTTTTTGAATTATTTTCTATGAAAGAGTCTGTTGAAGCAACAAAAAATTGGGAAGTTGTCAAAGATGATGTCGCATTATTCTTCATTAAAAATGCGCCTCAGAGATTTGACAGGCGATGTTGCAGTATTCTGTATTCAAAATGCGTCTCAGAAATATGCGGATCAGATAAGGAATTTAATTTAATTTTTATTACAAAAAACATACCAGAAATCACTTATGTTGGGCGTTGCAATGACTGGTTCTGTCAAATCACTTATGTTGGGCGTTGCAATGACTGGTTCTGTCAAATCAGAGTAAAAACTTATTTAATGTTATTCAAAACATTTTGAATGAGAAATTTATTAGTTTTTATTTTCTCTATTCATTGATAATTGTCACATTTTTTTTACCTATTTGTTAGTATCATTAACCATATCTTTATGTCTTTTATGCAGTAGTGGTCTAGTGGTAGAGTGCTTGGCTTATAAGCAAGAAGTTTCGAGTTCAATCTCCACCACGTCACTGGGAGTACCGCGCTTAACTTTTTCCCCCACGCAGCGGCCTTGTTCGTTAAAGTTCATGTTTCGGAGTTGTAGAGTTGAGAGAGGGTTAAACCACAATTACAATAGCCTTTTTGACTGTAATGACCTTTTATGGCCTTGAAGAGGTAAATTAACATAAAAAAAGCCTTGATAGGAATGGGAGCTATATCTTTTGGTTGCCACACTCCCCCAAACTGATTTACAAAAGTTTTTTTATTGCTCGTGCATATAAAAATTAAGAAATTTAAAATATTTTTATGTTATCGAAATGGCATCAAAACAATTGTTCACTTTTAAAATTCTAAAATTGTTCTAAAGTATTTAATATATCAGCTATAATTTACATAACTGCATAAAAATGTTTTAAATATTATTAAAATTCTAGAAACTAGGATCAAACAATTCTTAAAATCTCCCGCTCCACCAGCCTTTTAAATACTTTTTTTTTCTAAGAACTTTAGAATTATATTGTTAGGATTTTTGGTATCATCTTTACTTAAATTGTCGAAATGTTAGAGCTTATAGTTTGTATTGTAAATTATATTATATATTGTAGTTTATATTGTAAAAAAGTTTATAAACTTGTAGTTTATATTATGTTACAATTTCTGTTTTTATTACTTTAAAATGATAGCAAATGATAGCTAATGATAAAAAATAACAAGTAATAGTTTCAATGCAATCTAAATGTTTATTTACCACTAATTTTAGAGTATTTTTATTGTGCAAAATTCCGAAATTCCCGATATCATTTTTGAATGTTCCGCTATTGCTGAATTTTCATATTTTACATAGGGTCGTTTCCACACCTACCGTGAATCAACACTTATCGTAGGTTTTACATACTAACATAAATTTTGTTAAAAGTAGTAATTTTTATATATATATATATTTTGTGTATCAACAACATCGTCATGCATTTCTATTACAATACATAGAAACCGCAATACATAGTTACTTATATAAACTCAGTGGGTTTATTACGTCAACCTATGAAAATACTTTTTTTTTAAGTACTAGCTGTTAGAAACGTTTCAAATAAAACAAAGAAATTTAAGAAGATAACATTAAATTTTATTTCTAAATTGACTTAATCAGGTAAATAAAACATGAATCATTATTAATATTATTAAAACAACTCATCATTGTAGTATCAATGTAGTATTTTTGAATGTACGATAAGTATGAAGTAAAAAAAATGTCATTCCATACATATCGTATGTCCAATGAATAATCAATTTTGTTTCTTATTTACTATAAAAATAAGTATTATTTTACTTAGATTCATGGTAAGACAAAAATATAAGATAAAATATTGTAGCTCAAAACGAAGACTTCAATATACTGATAGTCAATTACGTGATGCTATAAAAGCTGTTAAAAAAAGGCATGATTGTGTGTACAAATTATAAGACGCTTCGTTATAAAATACTTTGAAAAACTTCTCTGAAGATGTAACACTGCGGGTATGAATCGGTTCTTGGTGAACAAATTGAAAACAAGTTAGTTGAGTGGTTACTAGCATGCACCAGAAAGGGATTTTTAATGTCTGTAGTACAGCTATTAGACACTGTGCAAAAATATTTGAATTCTAACAATATAAAATCACAATTTACTAACAACCGTCCTGCAAAAGTTTGGTTTTATGCATTTCTTTGCCGTCATAAACAGCTCAAAAACGAGGTGAATACTTAAACCGAGCTAGAGGAGGAGTAACTGAAAAAGCAAAGAGAGATTTGTTTACTGAAATTTCGAAGCTTTTAGGAGAAAACGCTCAATATTTAAATGATTTGATGCGCGTTTTCAATTCGGATGATAGTGGTTTTTAGTTGTCACCAAAAACTAATTTATTAATTGGTGAACGAGGAAAAAATACATATGAAGAAAGTGTTCGAAATAATAAAAAAAGCATCACCACTTTATTTGAAGTAAATGCTAGCGGACCTTTTGCACCACCATTAACAATTTTTAAATAAGTTCGTCTTCCAAATAGAACTATAAATGCTGCTCCATTAGGATGGGGTATTAGAAAAAGAGAAAATGATTAGATAAACATAGAATGTTTTTTTGAGTATATTACTAACGTTTTTCATCCATTTTTCATAAAAGAAGAAATTCCTTTACCAGTTATTATTTATTTTGATGGTCATGCGTCAAATTTTTATATCGGAAAAGGGAGTTTTGCTCTAAAAATGGAATAATTCTTGTTGCTTTGTTCCCAAATGCAACACATATTTTGAAGCTGCTCGATGTGGCAGTTTTTAGGCCAATAAAAGCAAATTGGAAATCTTTTTGCCGCAATGGTGCATTGACCATGAAGGACAAGAAACAAAAAATGAAAATGTACCAGAAGCATTAAATTCTTTTATAATCAATCCTTCTTTGGAATAATAATATTAAAAGTGGTTTAAAAATACCGGAATTTTTCTATTTGATGCTAATAGTATTGACTACAAAAAAACTGCTCAAAAATTATCTGGGGCAACTGTTGCGCCGGCTCCTTATTTAGAAGAGAACCATTTAAGCGTGATTTTATCAGCTTCCTCTTCGATAATTTTTATTGAAAAGTGCATTGATCTAAGTATTTTAGAGCAGTTTAAAATGGCTGACGAATATTTAGGTTGGAAAGGTGATCTTGAATTCCTCCAATTGTATCATTTTTTGAAAAGAGGTAAAAATATGGTATATCTGAAGCATATAAGACCGTTTAGATAATGTGGCAGCAAATTCAAAACCTTTACCTGATGAAATACAACAGGGTATAAATAAAAATCTATCAACAACTTGTAATTTAGAAAATGCAAGGTATAACCAATATGAAAATGCCGGATTACAACAATGCAGCTGTAATAAAACCAAAACTAGCTTCTTTCAGTTTAAAAATAGTATCAGAAATCATTATTCAAATCGAAAGTGTTTTAATATAGCCAAAGCAACCAGTCCAAATGTCCGAGTGCAAAGTAAAACGTTTACCATCGGTTGTAACATCTGAAATGTGGCAGCAAATTCAGAAGACAAAAGTGCAAGAAAAGTCACAAATAAATGATGAAAATTTAAGAAGGAAACAATTAGTTGCAGATAAAAAGTCAAAATTAGAGAAAGAAAGATCAAGAAAGCAATAATTGGCTATGGAGAAAAAGTTATTAAATGAAAAAAGTCAAAAAGAAAGAGAAAACATGAAAATTTTGAAAAAAAAAAGTTGCAAAAGAAAAAGAAAGCCTTGAAACTGAGTCAGAAAACGAGATCCATTTAAATATTGATATTAATTATAAAATAAGACTCAGATAGTTATGATGAAACTCTATTCTTTCCATTTTAAGAAATTAAAGGATATGTACTTAAGTAATGGAATTGCTTTAAAATCTTTAGTTTTAATTCATAATAATATTTTTATTACTATATAAATATAGTAATAAAAATATTATATGTTTATATATATATATATTATATATAAT
This sequence comes from Hydra vulgaris, assembly GCF_022113875.1. Taxonomy (NCBI): domain Eukaryota; kingdom Metazoa; phylum Cnidaria; class Hydrozoa; order Anthoathecata; family Hydridae; genus Hydra; species Hydra vulgaris. Next base: position 1,601,281 of record NC_061165.1, on the reverse strand, counting down.
AAATAATATAACAATATTATATATAAATACTGTAAAACAAACATTAACTATATATAATTAATGTTTGTTTAACAGTCTTTTTTTTATTTATTCACATAAAAACGTTTAATAAAATGTTACTAATGAATTAATTTTTCATTTGACACCGCGAACGCATTTTACACCGGGCATTAAAGCAAATTTTAAAATATACGATAAGTGTCGATAAGGGTGAAACACTTACGATGAGTATGGAAAACTGCGCTTTAAAAGTTTGATCAAAATAAGTACATTAATGATTTAAATTTCAGAGTGAGATTTATTTTAAACTAATCCTTATAGTATTACATTGACGGTTGCAAAAATTCGTTTCTAAAACATTTCTACTTTTTGATTAATCTAACATGTAAAGATAATAACATAATAACTTTTGTTAAATTCACGGTAAGTGTGGAAAATTTTTAACATTTTTTTTGATGCTGGAGAAGAGAATTTTAATTTTGATTCGCCGATTTTTTGTTTTTCTTCATTTTTTACAGGAGCATTTAAGTTTATACTCACATGAATAAGTATTTAAGTTTGTACACACATGGATAAGTATTTAAGTTTGTACAAACATGGATAAGTATTTAAGTTTGTACACACATGGATAAGTATTTAAGTTTGTACACACATGGATAAGTATTTAAGTTTGTACACACATGGATATAAGGAAGAGCAGATTTGATTTTTGTGGTTTTTACCGATTTAATGAGTATGTTTTTGGCAAATTAATTTTTTTTTAAGAGATTTAAGACTGGTATGTAGCCTGCTTTTTTAAACTTTTCTTAACTTCGGGCTAATTCCATTTGATGAAAATGATAAATGTTTCAATATTTTATCTTTATTATAATGATTTATAATAAAGATAACTTGACTTAAGCCGACCCTTTACTTCAAAACTTTAATACACTAAATATCTCTTAAATTAATATTAAAATGTTTTTTTATTCTCCAATGTAAGCTCGAACCTGTCCTAACTTATTTTACTAACAACTTTTTTCCAATCAATACCAACAGATATATCACAAAAGGGCAGAAAACTTCATATTTGTAATAAAAATTTTTTCAAGATTTTTATTTGTATAACGCGGCCTCTACTTATATAACAAAATAATACCTAAAGATATTGTACATATTTATTTTGTACATTACATTTTGTACAGATACATATATAGATTTTGTACCAATTGTGCGTGTGTGTATGTGTGTGTGTGTGTGTGTGTGTGTGTATGTGTGTGTGTGTGTGAGTGTGTGTGTGTGTGAGTGTGTGTGTGTGTGTGTGTGTGAGTGTGTGTGTGTGTGTGTGTGTGTGAATGTGGTTGTAATACCCTCCTCAAAAAAGGCAGTTTTCAATTTATACTCCGTTTTTTTTGAGGACTATTTTTGGATAGTCGGGTATTACACATAATTGAGTCAATTGATTTTTAGTTATGAGAACTTTTTTGTAAAAATGTGACGAATATTCGGCAACTTAATAAAAAAGGCAACCGTTTAATCGCATTTTCCGTTAAAGTTAAACCATTTTTTAAGTTCAGGTAGTCGTGAAAATATCATTTTTAATAAGTTTAGATTTTTTTATGCTAAATCAATATATAGCATTTTTTTAAAATTACCTCAGAAGTGCAAGATATACCTGAGCAGGGTATTTTTGAATTTTTCATATTTTTGAATGGTTTCAAAAGTATGAAACTTTTAAGCATATCTATAGTTAAAATATTAAATGCAACAGTCAATAAAGTCAATGCAACAGTCAATAAAGTCAATAAAGTCAATGCTGTGACACAACCTATTTATAAATTTCCACTGTGTTGTTGACTTATGCACTACAACGAAGCAGGACGGTACCCTTAAAGTAATTAAGTGTTGCCGAATATTCGTGGCATTTTTAAAAAAAGTTTTTTGCCTATTCGTTTGTCAATAAAATATGGGCCTAATGAAAATCCTAACTTACAATGACTTGGGCTGTTATTATCTTCGTTAAATTTAATTCAAGACGATATAGCCGCTCAGAATTGGCAGAGCTTTTTGAAATATATTTGTGATTTACAAATGTATAAAGTTATTCATATTTTTTTGTGTAATTTAATTTCTTGTAAAGGCTGTTTTAATAGGAAAAAAATTAAACTTTAAAATATTATTTCCAAGGACACAATCAAAACTAATTTAAGTACCAAAAGAAAAATTAATGTAGACTTAGAAAAACACGATTTTTAAACAAATCTTGTTACGCTGAATTGACGTAATTTTCTTTTTAAGTTTACTCTTGCTTTCGAGGCCGTAACTAATTAGGATAAAAGTTTAAATTATGGCTGCATACAAACAATTTATCTTTTTATAAAAAAATATTCTAACCTGTTTTATAAAAATTGTCATCGCAAAATATAAATTGTCACCTAAAATATAAATTAATCAAAATAATATCAAAATATAATTAAAAATAATTTATTATTGACTACATTTTATGTCTGATGATGATCTAAGCGAGACAGGATAATTATAACGAAAATATATAATCATGTACAATAAATTGATCAAAAATAAATTTAAAAACAAACTATATATGTTACATTTGACTATATATATGTTACTAACTATGTTACATTTGACTATATATATATATATATATATATATATATATATATATATATATATATATATATATATATATATATATATATATATATATATATATATATATATATATATATATATATATATATTGTATTAAAAACAAACTGTATATATATATTGTTTTAAAAACAATCTATATTATATGTATATAATAAAAAATAAATTGTTTTGAAAACAAACTACCACCGCGTACCAACTATCAATTTTTATTGTCTGACGCTGGACAGGTTTAAATAATACGAAAAGTTAAATTGTTTCGTGCGCTGTTGTAGGTGAAAAAAACAACAAAGCATAACAAAAAAAAACCAAAAAAAAAACCATGGTAACAGGTGCTTTAAACAAAAACTGAAACAGTAGACTTAAATCATGACGATCTAATAAATAAATGTTATATAGTAAATGGCTTTACTTTGGACGTGATTAGCTTAAAAACGTATAATATATATTATATATATATATATATATATATATATATATATATATATATATATATATATATATATATATATATATATATATATATATTTATTTATTTATTTATATAAAATTATTTGTATACTTATATGTATATGCATGCATATACAGACGTGGCAAAAAAAAGTATAATTTTTAATGTCAACGTGCATGTGTTTCTCAGCAGGTTACAAAAAAATTTAATAGTCTTAAGCATAAAAGCTATTAGTTTTGTGTAATCTGCAGAGATCTTTAGATTAGATCTTTTTTATTATAGATTTTGGTTGTTTTATTTTATTGTCAATAATATTGTGAGTTAAATAGAGGTATATTTATAGTAAATAATTAGAAAACACAGTGTAGTTTATATATATTTGTGTGTGTGTGTGTGTGTTTATATATATATATATATATATATATATATATATATATATATATATATATATATATATATATATATACACACATATATATGTTTGTATATATATATACATATATATATATATATACATATATATATATATATAATATATATATATATATATATATATATATATATATATATATATATATATATATATATATACATATATATATGTATATATATATATATATATATATATATATATATATATATATATATATATATATATATATATATATATATATATATATATATATAACTATATATAGTTTTATTATTTATTGACAGACTTATTTTTCTACTATTTTATGATTTTATTTTTCTTGTGTTTAAAAGTTATGTTGCTATATGTATAAATTATGTTGTTATATGTATAATTTTAGTTTTTATATGACAACAGAAAATGCTCTTTTGTTTGACTTTTAAAATGGCTTTATTGAATGTATAAAATTAAAAATTTATGAGTTTGAATTTACTTTAATATGATTATGCTTTATATGAAAAATGATTAAAATATAGATAATATAGTAGAAATTAGTATTACAGTAAAAAGTTTAAATGATGATTTTTTAAAAATTTTCAGATAAAAAAATTTGTATTCTACATTTTTTTTATATTTAATAGAAAATTGATAAAAAGGTTTTATTTCTTGTTTTTAAAAGTCATATATAGTATATTATAAGTGTTTCAACGTTTGTTTAAAAAAAGTTTTATGATATTGTTTCCTTGGTGTACAAAATATAATGTGTTTTGTCGATGAGAATGGTTGAGCTTTCAATTGATGGAGATGATCGCTGGACAATCCCGGATGATCGACAGCTTGCTTTAAGAGGAAGGTAAACTTTAATATGTTTAATTTCTATTATTTAGTTCATGTATTAATTGCATTTATAAAATTAAGTTAAAACTTATAAAAATTAAGTTAAAATTAAATTTATCTGAGGCATTAAAAAACCAATCTAAGTTTTAAATCTTTTTTTAACTGCCTTTATTAGAATTAAATTAAATTATAGTTACAGTTTCATTAACAGTTTTGAAAAAGAAAATAAATTTTGTTAAAGATATATTTTAGATTAAAACTATTTATATATAGATAATGTACAAATTAATTTTTTTTTATCACAAGAAAAATAACAAATGACTTTGCTGAACTAAACCATTAATTTTAGACTCTTCAACCATCTTGTCAAAGGTCTTTTTTTTAAAACTTTTTTTGTAATTGCAGTAGTTGAATCATTACAGAATAGTATTATATTATCAACCAGCAGATTCAACCAGTCTCCACTTATTTTCTTGGTTGGTAAATTTAATGCTCTCAATTGTATTTAAGGTTATGTTAGTCTTAAAAAAAATCAGGTAACTGACTTCTACATTTCATGTGTTTTGATGGCTTTAAATTGGATGCAGGGTTAGGGTCAGGGTTAAAAAACTCTTGTCTTTGAATTACCAAGTTTTTCTAGTTTGATAATCATTATTCTGGCTTTTTCTTTTTTTTTTTTAAATTTTATCTAAATGATTTTATACTCACTTAACTTTTGAATAATTTTAGGATTTGATCTGGTATAACACTGTTAAAAATAAAAATAGATTTTTGAGGTCATAACAAAAATAATTTTATTAGGTAAAATTTGGATCTTTCTCTCATTAACCATCTTTTTTATACTGATGATATTGTCTAATGTTTATCCACAGCTAAAGGTCTCCAGAACCTACTTGACTTATACTTTAGTTTTGCTTTGAAACATGGTATAGTTTTTAGCAATAACAAGTCTCAAATAATGCTATTAAAAAGTTATGAACCCCAAGTTAAATACCCTTGTTATACATTAGCTAGTATGGTTCTTTTGTACACTGCTTAATACAATTACCTGGATCATCTTATCTTGAATGCATGCATGATGACAAAGATATTTTAAAATTATTTTATCTTAAATGCATGCATGATGACAAAGATATTTAAAAATAAATATGATCTCTATTTAATAAAACATTAGTTTGAAAGAAGATCAGGTTATTTAATACTGCAGTTCTACTTATAGTTCTCTTCTGCAAAAAGACTCATCACCTACATGTTGCATATAATAATGCACTCCGTCTGATCCTAAACAAACCACCTTGGAATAGTACAAGCAAACTATTTGTAAAGTTTAATTTTTTTATTTGTAAGCAACCATACTGCTCTTTATTGTTATTGCAGAACAGCGAGAACCTCATTATAAAATCTTTTTTAAACTTAGACTGGTTCTTGCAATAGAGAAGCATATAGTTACATAGTTACTTCTTTGATGAGTTAAAATCCTATATTTTTGTTTTATATATATATATATATATATATATATATATATATATATATATATATATATATATATATATATATATATATATATATATATATATATATATATTTATGTATGTATGTATGTATGTATGTATGTATGTATGTATGTATGTATGTATGTATGTATGTATGTATGTATGTATGTATGTATGTATGTATGTATGTATGTATGTATGTATGTATGTATGTATGTATGTATGTATGTATGTATGTATGTATGTATGTATGTATGTATGTATGTATGTATGTATGTATGTATGTATGTATGTATGTATGTATGTATGTATGTATGTATGTATGTATGTATGTATTAAAATAATTTAAATTAAAACAGAGCTGTATTTATATATTTTTTATAAATAAAACTACATATTTTTCACTACTATAAGTTAGTGAATAATATGTAGTTTTATTTTTAATATATATATATATATATATATATATATATATATATATATATATATATATATATATATATATATACATATATATATATATATATATATATATATATATATATATATATATATATATATATATATATATATATATATATATATATATATATATATATATATATATATATATATATATATATATATATATATATATATATATATATATATAATTGTATACATATATATATATATATGTATATATACCACATATATATCATACATGTATATCATATATCAGCCATCCGAGTATTAGAGATTTTTTTATGTTTTTTTGTGGCTTTTTGTATTTGACTTTCACTTTCTTTATATATATTTATTTTGTTTTCTTTGTAATTGACTCTCTTTTTTAATTACAGCTATATATATACAACCCTCCGAATGAGGAAAAATGAGGTCAGCAATTTATTGCTGACCTCAAACTATTAAAAGTTGGCATAAGGTTGGTAAAGAAAATTTGTTACAAAGGGATTACTATAAAACATAGAAATGAGGTCAGCAATATTTTGCCGACCTCAAACACTTTAAGGTCAGCAGTTAGGTTGGCATTGCCGAATGCCGACCCTAAATCAGAGGGTTATATATATATATATATATATATATATATATATATATATATATATATATATATATATATATATATATATATATATATATAGATATGCTTCAAAAGGAAGCAGTTTTAAAAGCAGAGTTAATTTGGTGTTTAGATATTGTTCAAAGCAAATACTCTTTTAGATCAAGTGAGAACAAGTCTAAACAATTTGCTTCCATGTTTCCAGATAGCAAAATTGCCAGCGACTTTTCCTGTGGTCGAACAAAGTCTGGCTATATTGTAACTCGTGGTCTTGCCCCTTATTTTAAAAACATTCTGATAAAAGATCTTAACCTGCTTGATAACTTTGTGTGTCTTTTTGATGAGTCTTACAATAAAATTGTAAAGAAAGGTCAAATGGACTTACATGTGCGATATTGGAATGAAGAGAGTAATACTGTTTGCACAAGAGATTATATTTCATGGGAAAAGCTGCAGCCCCAGATATTCTAAATATGTTTAAACCCTGCATGACTGGTTTTAATGCTGAAAAAATGCTTCAGGTTTCTATGGGTGGCCTTAATGTAAATAAACTGTTTTTGGAAATGCTCAACAAAGAACGTCATAACAATGAATTAAGTACACTCATCGATATTGGTACCTGTGGTTTACATACTATCAATGGATCCTTACAAACTGGTGCTAAAGCTACTGATTGGAACTTAAAGAAGTTAATGTCTTCAATGTACCAAATATTTCATGAAAGTCCATCAAGAGCAAGTGATTATGAAAGAATAGCTGAGGCAACAAGTTCAGATTTTCCTTACATATTTTGTGGTACTTGATGGGCTGAAAATCAAAGTGTTGCCAAGGAAGCAATAGAGGTTTGGTCAAAAGTAGTATTAGTTGTTGACTACTGGAAGTCTTTACCAAAGATTAAACAACCTGGATGTGGTAAATCAGGACAAAACACCAGCTTTGAACATTTAAGTTCTTGAACAAATGAAGTTTTAGTTCCTTTAAAGTTAAAGTTTTTTGAAGAAATTAGTGGCAGTCTAAATACATTCCTTCGTACGTAATATTTAATCTAAATGCAATTTTATTGCTCTTTATGTAATATATTTTGTTTTATTACAAAAGTAAAAAAATATTCTTTTCATATTAATTTTAAAATTTTGAGAAAAAATCACAAAAAGTTATTTTTAACCTTGCTATTCAAATGATGCAGTTTTGCTGGCAAAACTGCATCATTTGATTGTGCTGGTTCTTTCGTAACAGTCTTCATTTTTGAGGCAACAGTTGCTGTGCTTATGACATCTGGCAACTGTATAGGTGCAACAAGAGGTATACTAGGCAAATCACTTGATTGCTGACAGCTTTCCAATGGTATAGCTTCATCAGTGAGCAAAGCTGCATCAAAGGCTTCATCGTTAAAAATAAGCTCATTTATTGGGTATAAACCAGAGCATCTAAATCCATTGATTGCTTGGTCAATGTTTGCAGTAAAGTTATAGGCAGTTGTAAAAATACCTGCCATGTCAAAAAATGAAAATCTACGCCCCTGATGCGATAACATCCAGTTGCTTGCTGCAGTATTGTAACCAACTTTCAATGGTTTGAAAAATGTACGTTCTAAAGGTTGCATTTTGTGTGTACAAAGAGGTGGAAGAGTTATGAGGTGAATCCCATCGACAAAAGTTAATGGCTTCAAGTGTTTTGTGACTATGATGACCATCAAGTACAATTAATTGCTCATTATTTTTAGATGCATTAGTCACAGTTACAAAATGTGTTAACCATTCGATGAATAAAGATGAATCTGTTCATCCACTGGAGCTAACTCTAACAATTGACCCTGAAGGTGCACCAAAAGCCAGCCTATCAGTCATTCGCTTACGGGGGAATATAAATAATGGTGGGACATAAACACCACTTGCACTCATTGCACACACGACAGTCACAGTAGCATCCCTTTCTCCACTACTTATTTTTGAAACTTGTCATTTTCCCTTTGTTGCAATTATTTTTCCTGGCTTATGGACATTTGTTATTCCAGTTTCATTCATATTCCAGTGCTGTTTGGCTGAAAACTTATGTTCCTCAAATAATGATTTGTATACTGAAAAAAACTGATTTAACTTTGGTTTATTGAAGCCAACAGCTCTGCTTACACTGGTAGCTTGTGGGGTTCGAATAGAAAGTTGTGGGTCGCGAGACATAAATCCTTGCAGCCAATCCTTTCCTGCCATTTTTGATTCATTATTAAAAGGATTTTCAATTCCCATTTGTTTAGCAAAATCATATGCTAGGCGACGTATATCTATTGTTGTCAAGCCAAATAATGCTCTTTCCATAATCTGAACTTGTGTTGCAATGTTTAATTCAAAATCTTTACTAAATACAGGAGATTTTCCACCCAGAGATAAACCACAAACTACCTTTACTTTTCCATCTCGATGACGTTGTAATGTTTTTTTGTTAATACTAAATTCTGATGCAACATTTTTCAGACTGCAGCCCATCTCCATAGCTTCTAACGCTGACTTTATCCTATCATTAGTTGCACCTCTCTGTGTTTTTCGCACATAATTTCTCACCATTATTTAAATTGTTTAAATATGTTTCTAAATAAAAATTTTAAAATTAAATTATATAAACATATAAACACATGCAAAGTATTATATAATTATTTAATATACTATTGTTTCAAACATTACCTTACATTCATAAATTAACTCTTTTTAAGTTAAATAAGAACTTACTTAAGTTATATGCACACAATTTTTGCACAAAGTTACCCAAGAATTATTAATGACAATGGTATTATTATTTTTTTAATTTATTATTGTTATTATTATTATTTACATTCAATTGCTGATCATTAATTTAATATAATACAACTTTATTTCCCCAAATGCAATGCAAATTTTAAAAATGTATTTATAATACATTTATATATACATTTATAAATAATTTATAAATGTTTTACAAGTATGGATTGAATTGCAGTAACTACATGTAATACAACTTCACACTTCACTTTATTTAGCATACATATAATATTTAAAAAAAATATAAAATTATTTAAAAAAATTATTTATATATATGTATAATAGTTATCAACACATAAACCAACATGTAAACAAAGTCAATAACTAAATTAGTAAACGTTATTATGTTCTAAACACACTTTTAAAATGGTAGAAATTCCGTAAAACCACGAGACTAGAAGCCCTCTGTGGGCATCTTACCAAACGAGGACATCTTGCCTCATATGTAGTGAGTGCAAGTTTAATACAAATAAAACTAATTTTGTTGCTTAATTAAAAACTTTTTTTTCTATATATTATTGTGGGACAAATTCTGTATAAAAAAAACTATTTTCTTACCTTCATCGCCTAAGTATTGCCAGTCCAATAAACATTTGAAGTTAGAAGCAACTTACTAACGAAATACTCAAAAAAGTTAAAAATCTATTTAAACCTTAACTAATAACGATATTTAAATTATTTTTTGTTCTGTGATATTGTTTTAACTTTATTAATATTATTATAGAGGAATAAAACGTTACTATTCTATGATACCCTCACAACTTATTGCCTCACTGGTCATCTTGCCTTACCCTACCCTATATATATATATATATATATATATATATATATATATATATATATATATATATATATATATATATATATATATATATATATATATATATATA